>SMGT01008225.1:110554-201752 GCA_004794575.1 Lanistes nyassanus | reverse complement strand
CACCAACAGCAACATTGTCTACGCCATCACATGCACCCTCTGTCCCACCCTGTTCTACATCGGGGAGACAGAACGCACACTCAACACCCGCTTCACAGAACATCTAGCTGACGCCAAACATCGCAGAAACACACCAGTTTCACGTCATTTCAGTACACCCCCACACACAGCTGACAACATGACGGTCTGTGGTATCTAGAAAATGAAGGGCGTAAGAATATGGAGTCCTACTTCATTACCCATTTTGGCACCGTGGCATCCACAGGACTCAACCTTAAACACTAACTCTCCCCCTCCCTCCTTTTCCCTTAACCCACTCACCGCTCCTTCTCCCTCTTACTTTTTCTCTACCCTCCCTCCCTTTCCCACTCTCTCACACACTGACGCCCCCTTACCCGCGCTTTTCTCTCTCTCCCCCGCACACTCTCCACCCCCAGCCCTCTCTACCCTTTCCTACCAACCTTGCGATTGGCTGCCCCTCTTTGAACCCACTCTTACTCACTGTCCCTTGGTCATTTTCCTGTTATCCAGCCCACCTGCCACTTCTACCGCAGCTAAGTCTTTTTCTTTTTTGTTTTTCGTCGTTTTTGTGTCGTCCTGATGAAGGGGTAGTGTCCCGAAACACGTAGATTGTTTTCGTCTTTGTCCTATTCGAGCTTGGTCCAGTTCCCTTGTTTTTAATTTTGATGGATTGTTTGTCTGGTCGTGAAGGTGCGAACGTGAAACAAAAGACGCACGAAAGAAACCAAACTGTCACGATGCAAGGGAGATAAATCGCTGTGTCCTCCTCTATATGTCGTGCGGAGTTCTCTTTTGTTCGTGCAGTTGAACACATGGCGCAGTTTTCAGTGCTCATTAAATTTTACTCAAGAAAACTATGAATTAGCATTAAATGCGTCCATATAGAAGTAGCATTCAGTATGCCCAGGTAGAAGTAACACACTAATTGGTTGCGCGGTGTGTTGCAGGTGGCCGGAACTGCACGATCTCCCTCCAGTCCCGCACAGGTCATACCAACATGGGTGCCATGGTGGGGTTGCTGGTGTTCTGTCAGTACTGGTTCTGGTATCCTCTGACGCACTTCCTGTCGCTGGCCTTCACCCCGAGCTGCCTGGTGGGGCTCAACGGCGATCTCAAGGTAAGTCGTGGGACGGTCACCCAGGCCATCCGACAGCCTTGGTGATTAGACGATGGATTTGGGTTGGGTGGGGTGGGGGGCATAACTGACAAGGTCACAAGTTTTCACAGTGAAGGAAACACAGTAGATGTGTAGCCAGTGTCGTGGCAGTCCGTGGCTTTGATACGTATCCCGTGTTGGGAACACTAGTTTCTCTGAACACATCTTCGACACGGGGGTGATTTTTGTACACTTTGCAAGATTGAAGGAAAGTCTTGTGTTCAAAAATCCTCAGATTGGAGATTTTGTGCACAAGCTACACAAATTTAATGCACACTTTTATGAAGCATTTTGCATTATAGGAAGCCGGACAGGCGTTGTATAGACACGAAGATTGCAAGTAAACCGAGGCAGTGACGTCAGGAACCCTTGCAGCTGACATTAGATCGTAAGGTTACTACCTCGCTTTGCTTGTGGTCCTCGCCTGTATGCCAGGCGCCTCAGAACAGTTCTGGGTTCCTTTCACCCACTCATCCTCCTCCTGCCCCCAGATGCCAAAGGTGGAATTCAAGTCCAACGCCCGGCCCTCCATGTTCGCCTACCCCCCGCCCCTGGAGGAGAAGAAGAACCTGGCCAAGGAGAAGGTGGAGACTGCCGTGCTGTCCATCACCGCCAAGCATCGCCGCAAGGAGGCCGAGAAAAAGAAGGAGGAGAAGATGGACGTGGTAAGTGACCTTTTGATCCTGCCAGTCCCCGCCCGCCTGACAGTGTGGGTTGGCGACGTGCAGTTTCCGGGGTTTGTACGCGGAAGGGCAGCTCGGGTCTGCACGCAGGACTGCGACTCCTGGCACAATGTCGCAAGAGGACGCAGAGAATTAAGAGTGAAGCTTAAGAGCTGGGTGGTGGTTGTGGTGGTAGGGGTGTTTCTGATTAAATTGAAGGAAAGTTTTTGTAGGCATCCAATCTCTTATCCTCGTACTTCAACGTCTTTCTCCTGCTGACCATTCCTAGCAGTGGGACTTCAGGAAATGTGACAGGCCCTCTGTGGCGATGTGTTGTCTGTTTACTTCGTAGATGCCGGTACGGTGGGGAGGGAACAGTGTCGGGCAACGAGTGCGGGATTGTTGTTGGGGCGAGGGGGAGGGCAGCTGTGCGACTGTGTGCGCGCGCTCATGCCGGCATGAATGTATTTGCCGGAAACTGATGGCCTGTGTCTGAGCTCAGCAGGCAAAGCCTGTGGCTCGCGAGTCCCGTGTCTGTTGCGAGTGTCGGTGACCGTGTGACGTGCCTGTCCCGCAGGACGAGAAGAAAAACGAGGGCCGCGAAAAGAAGACGATCCCCGAGGCCACCACGAGCAAGGACGAGCGCGAGGCGTCCATGTCGGTCAGCATGAGCACCAGCAGCACGGCGATGGAGGAAGAGGCCAGCAAGGAGGAGAAGGAGCCCGAGCCCACCTGGCAGTTGCTTAGCAACCCGGCACGCGTCATGAAGAACCAGCTGCGCCTGCTGTCGCCTAGCGAGGGGTGCAAGTACACCCCCGTCAAAGAGGTGAGCGGCTGTGTGGGGCGGCTATGGGAGGTTGGCGGGATTGGCACCGCGAAGAATGTCTTCGTGTTCGTGAGGTGACGGGAGTTGGTGTGTGACAAACATTAGTTTTGGGGCTGGTATGTCGTGGATAATTTCTTGATGGATGTCGGGGATGGGGAAATATAGTGCTCCGGTGGCCCGTGGCCCCTAAACATCTTGCTCCTCGAGCGATCGACTTTCCCAGCTGTTGGTGCTTATATCTTCCTGAAAACCAGAATACCTCTTGCAGAGCAGCTTGGTGATAAGGATCAGACGGCGTCGCATCATACTTACGACCTCTCATAAAACTAAATTTTTTTTAAATGATCTTCAATCAGATCTGTTAGATTGGTTGTTGGTCGCTACATTCATGAATGTGCGCTTCATTTCATTGTGACTAAAGGTTTATGTTTTGTCATCACGTAGCAGGTTCAGTTTGCACGGATCTTTCATTTGAGCTGTTAAGTTCATCAGGATAGTGAAAACTGTAGACCTTCCCTATCCCTGGATGTTGACATTTGTTGATGGAACATAAGTCAGTCTGTATGTTAACATTTAACGGCGTGTGATCTGTATTAGGTGTGGTGTAACATGTGTTTTGTTGTCTTCACACAGCTGAGTCACGGCGGTATCATCATGCTGAAGAACAGCAAACCTCACGAGGAGGAAGACTTGGTGGAGTTCGTACAAGGTCGGTAACCACGGGCAGTTGAGGTAGATTGTGTAGAACTGTCCCCCTCTGCGGTTGTACCAGGCAGCCAGCATGGCTGCACATCTACTGGCGGTTACTGTCAGCAGTGGTCGCATTAACACAGTCCCGACACAGGGTTTTCATCTACGGATACCATTGTGAACTCATATAGATTTTGACACGATTGAAATAAATGGTGCTTGGAAATTACCACAAGTGCAGAAATCTGCTTATTTCAGAAGATGAATTTTTGAACATCAAATTAATTATAAAATGTTACTGAAGAACTGTTAAATAGTACTTACTATTTTGTTTTTGATGTAGTCGCTGTATGCACTTAACGCACCTAGTCGCATTATGAATCTTATTAAAAATTAGAAAAATAACTGAGACCTAAAAACATAATTCCAACGCAAGCTGAAAGAAAAATTTAAAAAAGAATAGCATTATTCCTACCTGAAATCTAGCAAGTGTGAATTCTGTGTAAAAGGCTGCGTTGCAAATGATGCAGCAACATGGCGGGCGCGATTGTCCCGCAAACTCCGAAACAAGAACGCGTGGTTTCGAGACACCAGAAGTGTATCGGCGCGTGGTCTTAGGGAAGGAACTCAAAGGAAAAAATGATCATAAGAAAACAGCAGTGACATCACTTGCCGGGATGACCCCCCTTTTTTTTTTTTTTTTTCAAAAAGTTTTAGTCATTGTAACTCTCCAAAACGCCGTCAGCCGTAGCAAATTTCTATTGCCTACCGTCTCCAAATCGTTGGGAATGGGTTAAACTTGATGATGGTGCAAAGAAACTGTATTAGGAGGAGCGTCAGTGACGGGAAAATTAGGTGTGATTCGTGACGCTCTTGATGACTTGATCAGGTTTCTGTTTGGGTTGGGTTTTCATGCTACAGTCGTTGGGGATCCCACGCATGTCAGTAATTACCACCTTGTTGAAAAGATCTCTTAGGAACATACTGCACAACTACCGAGATAAACTACCCGTTTGTGCACGAAGAGATTGTGTAGTCAATCTGTAATCCGACGCAGAAAATTCTCGAGTGTTTCTGGGTTACTTTACTAACCATAAGTTTCAGTTCCACTTGACAAAAAGGATAGTAAGTTAACCAATTGTTAACAGATTCCTGTTTCTTGGAATAGGCTGTTTTCGATTAATCGCAGGGTGTCTAATCGAGAACATGTGATTTATGTCTAATGGCGTCTGTTTCCTCGTTTCACAGCCAGTGGACCCCGAGTGGAGGAGGAAGAGGAACCTGAGCCGCCCGAGCCGTTCGAGTGGACGGAGGATTAGACTGACGAGCGTCTGCAGCCAATCGGGAGTCACGTCACACCTTTGTCAAGCGTCTGCAGCCAATCAGGAGTCACCTCACACCTTTGTCAACACTGGCCACCCACCCTACCCAAGTTTCCTTCTGTGTTTGGAATAGACTTTGAAGTGTTGTCTTATAAGGAGACTTGTTAGGAGTTTGTTACAGACTAGCATGGGCTGGCGATATGCTGAACAGCTTGGCAACATACGGTGTTCGGGTTCGCGTCACGAGTTCCACGTGCTGTATCATAATTTTTTGTATTTTATCAGACGATGTGTAATAAAGTTGGACCGTACTTAATCTTCTCTGTTCAGAATTTCATGTCAGTCAGTATTATAGAGAAGGACGGTGAGATGTGTGACTCTCTGGCTAGCAGTAGAACCAGGCCCTGGGCTGTTGGCACAGACTTGTCTGTTAGAGCGTATTCACGTGACTCTCGTCTCGTCTCACAAAGTCTGCTGGTTTCAGCAAACAGCGAGTTCATTACAGTTTGCATTAAAAAACATTTACCCCGGGAACAAGCAGGAGCAACGATCTAAGTCACACAGGCAAATGACTGTCACACGGGTAATTAGTACCAAAGGAATAACCAGCTTCTAGCTTCATCACGAAAGTAGTCGTAAATAAAAATGTGCCGAGGGTTAAAGAATTTGTCTAATATCGACGAATTTCTTTGCTAACAAGCAGGCCTGTCTTCGAGATTTTACTAAAAATAAAGGAATATTAGATCAACATTTAAAAAAACTTTCTTTCAAATTGCAGTTTCTTAACGATTGTATTCATTCAAGTTTGTCTACCGACACGCAGGATTAATCAGGTCCAGGCACAACACAAACTTCAGAGATGGCTTAATGCACGCGAGTAGTTCTTCAATATTTGTAAATGCCAAAAGCTGTTCCATGCGCACACAAGAAAACAAGCATGATTACTTGGGGCTGTGATTTAATACAAAGATTCAAAAATGAGAAACCAAGTATATGACATTGTACAAAATGACGAACACGTCAGTGTTAAAGACCTCAAATACATGTAAACCACACCGGAAAAAGCTAGACAACTCTTTAAACAAAATATCTACTCTGTGCATGATTCGTCGAGTCCGTATGCGGTCACCTGGCGCCCCAGTTGTCTTTATACCCATCGTCCATCAACCAGTCAAAACAGCACGTCATGTTAACGTCACGTGACTAACATGCCAGGCATGAACCTGTCCCACACCAGAGACAAGTTTTACATGCGCAGACGACGATAGCAAGATTGGAGCTTCTACGAATAATCGCAGCTGCACACACTTTCCTCGCGCCACAGAAGCTGGTCTTTGTCCACAGCGACATTCCAGACACCAATCTAGCCGGCCGTCTTGGGTGGCATGTGACGTCCGCCGTGGTGCCAGACAGGTTTCGCCAGCAACCCTAGCCGACACCCCTAAGCTATCTCGCGCTCGAAGTAGTTGTCCAGCACCTCTTCCAAGTGCACGTCGCGGTTGCTGTTTTCCCGCAGGCGGCTGTGGATGAACTCATCGGTGTAGGTGAAGGCTTTGTGGTTGACCACGTCCACACAGTCCTGCGTTGCAAAGCGGCTAAATAAAGCCTTGTTCACGGCAATGCAGTCCGCCCCCAGGCTGACCTGCACAAGAAAAGCACAGGATGGTGGAGGGTGCTCATATTTAGTCCTGAAAATTGACGTTTTTAAGCGTTTGTTCGCGACTCACCAGAATAACTGTCCGTGAATTTTGACGATTTTGAAACATCGGTGTCTGGTCCAAACCCTGTGCACAATACCAAAAAGAAACAAGTAATGAGTGCTCTTGCACCCGATATAAAACGGTTTCTTCTTCGAACTAATGTGCAGTCTAGTGTCTAGTGTGCCGAATGTCGCCATCGGTTGGTTTGCTGTGGATGTTTTTTCTTTCTTCGTAACAATCCAGACTTTCGGCGACTGGATGCACATCCGTCTGCCTAAGCGTCAGTTTTTGATTAAAATAAAATACAAAGGCATGGCTACAACTTTTCTGTCTGGAGAGACGGAACTTGTGAAATTTTACGATGTTGTCTTTTTTAAAAAAAGCGAATGGTCGACTTAGCTGGATAGTGGCTCTGTCGAACGCTACGCAGCGCTGCCTACAATAGTGTCCTTGGCTCCGCTTCCGGTCTACCATGGACATGTTTACACTAAAAAATTTCGCTAGCTTATAATAATAATATTATTATTAAAAAATTAGATTTTGAACGCACGAGAACGCATTTCATGCACACTTCGCGCGGACGAGGCACACAGACACTCTAATGAAAAACAACGAACACACACACACACACACACAGGGAGAGATAAACGCAACACTGACGAACAGGTTATGAATGCCTGTAAATATTAATACACCTCTTTGCCCTCCTGATAATCATTCTTGGGCTTTTTTTTTGGTCAGGAAAAGGGAAGAAGTACTTTCGTCAGTATTTGTTGTGTGAATGATAGTAGGCCTGGTTTTATTTACTAGCCAGGGGACCCGGTGCGCCCCGGGTTTTTCTTACCCCCCCCCCCCCACCTACCCCTTCTGCAACTCCAACCCCTTTACTAACCCCCCGCCACCCCTACGCTTGCCTGCCGTCTCCGTAAGCGAGGCAAGGGAAAGTACTCTTCGTACGAAAGGGAACTTTGGTAATCTCCCTTGCACGCTGACGGCCGTGTACACGTGTTAACAAGGGCCTCGTCGTATTTCCCTAGCCAGGGGAACCGGCGCTGCCCGGGATTTTTTATTTTGACAAAATTCTGGTTTGGAGCCAATGACACAACCCCCGGCAATACCCCGCGCACCCACCCACTCCGCCCTCGACTACACCCCACACACCTTCCACCCGCCCCCACCGCATAAAAACACGCACGCACGCACACATACACACTTTGCCTTGTATTAGATTTGTTTTGATGTACAGAAGTTGCTTTCCCTTGATCTCTGCCTATAATTAAGTCTGAATGGATAGGTAGAGCTCCGCGATTTAATTCTTCTTTCTCTCTGTACTTTCTTTTTCAACTGCTACTTTTAAAATAATTTTTGATGTGGACCCCAGAGGACACCAAATTTGTATTTTGTTTTTATCCCAGCAACATAAATTTTCTATTTGAAATCAATATCAAATATTATTTACTTATTCACGTTTATTGTCTATAATAAACGTTCCTTATAGGCTGACTACCCAAGCAACGTGCTTTAGATAAAATCTGTTCTGTACAACACACACAGTTTATCTATTATCTTTTATTTAATTTAATGTTTCTTTTTCTTTTTTGTTGTGTTATATAACCGAAACAAGTATAACTTAAAATCTTAAACGGGTCCTAAAGCGACATATTAAATGCCATAGGAATTATGAAAAATATATGGCGCAAATTTTATTCAGCTAAATACTCCTACTTCTCATTATTATTTGCCCTACTCGCCATTGAGCTTAGCCAGCCAGCCAGCCAGCCCGCCAGCCAGCCCGCCAGCCAGCCCCTACTCCGCATCTCATTACGTAGCGTACTGTGAGTTCTGATCCTCCTTAACATCCACACCAGTCACTACAACCACGGCTACTGTGACGACGACTACGGGCCCAGAAGGCGTGAACTCACGAAGATGTCCGACTCTCTCAGGATGTGCAGGGGGACAAACTTGCGCTTGTCCTTCAGTGCGTTAAGGATGCTGGTGGGCGGCGGGTCTGCCAGGTTCTTCATCTTGATGACTGGGAAGTCGACGAGGGCTCCATGTGGATCTTTTATCTGCCTCGGCCAAGAAAAGACAACAAGTGACAAGCAAACATTTCGTTTGTCATCCCTGCTTTCCCGGCAACCCTGCTTTCCCTGGTCGCCTCCCCCCCCCCCCCCGAACTGTTTCTGACGGAAGTGAGGGAAAGATTCGCAACAATGTCAGTTTTACATAAAATTAATTTCGCTAAACACCCGCCCTCAACAGCCACTTGTCCAAATTTAGCCAATCTGTTTCCCAACAGGCGTACAAAAAGGGGGCTGTCAAAATCTTTGAGATCGCAGTCATACGCTACACTGGTTTTCCCCTGTGCAGGTCATTAACAGCACGCCATTAAATTACACTATTACTTTCTCTGCATGCATCTCCATGCCATCTAGTCATTAATATTTAACCAGCTGTTCCTTTTGCTTCAGCAGGAGTGGCAGGTGATCCCACAAATATATTTGGGTCAGTCCATTAGACAACAGTGCCTTGCTTGCGTCCAGGCAAATGCAGGGCACACACGTTTTCGACATAATTCTGGGATGCAGCTACTCTGATTTTTGTATATGTAGGTTTTTGTTTCATGGCAGATAATCTTACTGTTGCATTGAAAATAGCCCATTAAATCTGTTTCAGCTGCATAGTGACTACCGGTTTGTGTCTGGTATTATTTAGTGCGTGCAGTTTGATCTGGTCTTTCAATTCTTTTGAGCAGTATAATAAGGACGCTTTCAGACTGTGCTGTTGGAGAATACACTACAGACGTACTCAGCGAACTGTGATAATCCAGCAGCCTCTTACCTTTGTAAATGTTGCAATGTCCGATCTCCTGTACACATATGGTCCACGCTGAGCCTTCTTTGTGGCACCTCCAGACGGCACGACAATGTCGGATTCTTTAGCGCCCAGCGACATGGCTCCTGTGACAGATGAGTGGACACGCATACACACACATACCCAGAGAGAGAGGGAGAGAGTTAAAAATATTGTAGGATTTTAGTGACACCTGGCCAGGACGCGCCAAGCCGGTGACAGCGCAAAAGTGGAAATAATCTACATGTAAGAAAAAGCGTTGGCGCAAGTTTCGAACCACGAACTTCTAAAGCTGTTCTAATCTACCTAAGCTTCAGCTAAGTTCATCGAAGTTTGGACTTCGCGAAGAGGAAAATGAGGACTCTCGAGGTGACGGAACGGGAGTTCGGGGTTGTGCAGGTCGTGTATGAAGTACAAAGCTGACTTGGCGACGTGTCTGCAGACCGCCTGTGGATTGGTGGCTCTTTCGAGCGGAACTCAGAACACAACTCGCTTTGCTCTTACATCCTGACATGTTTGAATGCAACAGCCACCGAAGTCAACTTCGCGAATTGAGCTGCGCTTCATTCTCTTCCGCTATACTGAGGCAGATTAACACATCCACCGTCACGCTCGCAAGCACACTTGGCATTCGTTGGACCCACAGCAGACAAAACCTGTGATAGGTCTCCACTGTGTAGTCTCCAGTCTCCAGTGACACAAACATACAAAAGGAGTTTTAACTCCAACAAACGTAACTTTACTATATAAAAAAACAGATAGAGACGAAAAAAGAACGACAGTAATGAAATGAAAACCAAAGAGGTACAAACAGCAGCAGGATAAAAGCAAATTAAAGCAATGTCGTCGAGAAACAGGACAGTGGCCAACCAGCCAATGAAATTCATCCAAGAACGGCGATTAGGTGGATGCATGACCCTCCCACCCACCCCCCAGTCATGCATGTACATGTAACTCCTCGTCTCTCCTCACACTGAGCAGACGTACCAAACAAGCAGCTATAGGTCTGAACAACAAATGAAGAAAAACCAATCAGTCTTGAACAGTGTACTAAAAAAAAAACAATTACAGACCCGAACAATACCAGCAAAGACAAACTCACCCGAGAAATCCAGCCAAAACTGTTTCTTCTCGATGACGTCTTCTTTAGGCTCCACCCAGTCCAGCTTTCGGAACACCTTGCAGTAACCCTTCACATACCAACCACACTACTCGTTGTTGAAAGTACGTAAAATCCCATCTGCACGCTTGAAATGTTAAAACAACTATAAAAACATTTTTAGTGCAACCAGATGTTATTCCCAGATCCTCCAAAAAAGCCTACTAATTTCACTTGCATGTGCTTGGATAAAGGGACATTGACAAGTTAAATTCTGCGATGTTCAAATATACTGGTTAAAAAAACTCCAAAGACAAGCTTCACTTCGGCAGGCAGCTCCCGGACGTGTGTAATCTGCAATAACAAACGTCGCACCTCGTTTCATGCTGCAACAGCGAACGTCAATGTCCGTGCAAATCAGTGCAGGCGCGTTCGTGCACACCAGGAAGCATCCGAACGTGCACCCAAGACGCCAGACAACGCGTGCAGGCGACAGCAAAACTGGAAGATGCCTTTCCTGCCTCCAGGCCGGTGGAGGCCACACAAGTTTCTGACATCGATTCTGTCCTGCACCTTCTCTCAACGTGGGTTGTGTCGTCTTGGCAGGTAATCTTGCACCGAAAATAGCGCGTTAAATCTGTTGTCGGTCGTTTGGTCGCTACTTTAATGAGCGAGGTACACTACGGGTTGTGTTTTGGCATCACACAGCACGTGCAGTGTGGCTATCCTTCAATTCTTTTGAGCTGCATATCTCTTTCAATTTTGATCAGAAGAGTTTCCCTACTAGTACTCGACGAGGCTGTAGAGAAAATAAACACACATTACGTGTGATCCGGTTTGGGCAAATGAAATCTCGGGTTCTGTTTTGCGTGTAGGGTTGGCGGATAGGTGTGTCAGTAGGTCTGCCATCCTCCAGTTTTCGTTCGACTTGTTTGATCTCTAATGAAAGCGGAATAGCAAAACATGCTTCCATTTGTTAGCCCGGGTCCACATTGTTGCAAAACAAACACGTGCAGTGAACGAACGCAATTTCTAAATATTTCTTCAGTGCCAAAGACGTTCTACAGCGTTACATCTGATCAACATTTTGCATGCTTCTTTCTCACGTTCACAGCGGTTTTCTGACCGAGCGGATGATGTACAAGTTTGGCGAGTTCCGGCTGTCAGGCGTGATCACAGCGTTCCGCCTGTAACCAAAGCCTGCGGTCAGAGGTCACAAAAGATGCTAGTTCTCGGGTTCCTGTTGCTTTCCAGTTACAACCACTTCTTCCTCTTTTCTCGTTCTCTCCTCTTTCTCCGTTTTCCTTTTTGTTACCTTCTTTACTCTCGTTCTTTCTTTTCTTTACTCCCGTTCGTTCTTTCTGTACTCTCGTTCTTTTTCTTTCCTCTCTTTTCTCGTGTTCGTTCTTTCTTTACTCTCGTTCTTTCTTTCTTTCCTCTTTTCTCTCGTTCGTTCTTTCTGTACTCTCGTTCTTTCTTTCTTTCCTCTTTTTACTCTCGTTCTTTTTCTTCTCTTTACTCTCGTTCTTTTTCTTTTCTTTACTCTCGTTCTTTTTCTTCTCTTTACTCTCGTTCATTCTTTCTTTCCTCTCGTTCTTTCTTTCTTTCCTCTCGTTCTTTTTCTTCTCTTTACTCTCGTTCTTTCTTTCTGTACTCTCGTTCTTTCTTTCTTTCATCTCTTTACTCTTTCGTTCTGTACTCTCGTTCTTTTTTTCCTCTCTTTACTCTCGTTCATTCTTTCTGTACTCTAGTTCTTTCTTTCTCTCCTCTCGTTCTTTTTACTCTCTTTACTCTCGTTTTTTCTTCTCTTTACTCTCGTTCATTCTTTCTGTACTCTCGTTCTTTCTTTCATCTCTTTACTCTCATTCTTTTTGTTCTCTTTACTCTCGTTCATTCTTTCTGTACTCTCGTTCTTTCTTTCATCTCTTTAACATCGTTCTTTTTCCTCTCTTTACTTTCGTTCTTTCTTTGATCTTTTTCTTTCTTTCTCTTTTCGTTTCTGTCTTCCTTCCTTTTTCCGTCGTTTACTTCCCTCATTCCTCCCTTCAGTTGGAGTGAAAAGTCACAGCTAGATGTATCAGCATCCTTTACCAGTTACAAGGGAACATGCAATTCTTTACAAGGCCAACAACTCTACAGATACTATCTGGTCTACAGTTACTGTCTGGTCTACAGTTACTGTCTGGTCTACAGTTACTGTCTGGTCTACAGTTACTGTCTGGTCTACAGTTACTGTCTGGTCTACAGTTACTATCTGGTCTACAGTTACTGTCTGGTCTACAGTTACTGTCTGGTCTACAGTTACTATCTGGTCTACAGTTACTGTCTGGTCTACAGTTACTATCTGGTCTACAGTTACTATCTGGTCTACAGTTACTGTCTGGTCTACAGTTACTGTCTGGCCTATAAGTACTTTCATTATCCTGACGGTCACTTGGGTAACCACCAGTAACCCTTGAAGGCAATGTGTCGGGGCTGTGGTGAATCTTACCTGAAGTAATGCACCGTGCACAGCGTGGGGTAGATCAACAGCTGTTCCACAGGCCAGGCACTCATGATATCAATGTCGCTGCAAAAATCAACATAGGGCAAATGTGAGAAGCACCAGCCTTGCTGCCGATCCACTCATTTCTGCTCTCTTTTCCTGCAAAGGATTGTACACTCCCTTTCTCGAGCCGATCACTTATTTTCTTCTTTACATAAAGGCACATTTTCGAATGGCGACAGCCGTGATTGTAGACTGTGCGTCCCTTTTGCCGGCCGGCCTAAGACTGACCGCATATCGCAACCGACGTGAGGTTTTTCTTCGCGAGGGCTGCGAGAAACTCTAGATCGTGATGTCACAGGTTTCGCATTGTGACTGGTGGTTCCTGACGTCATGATCTAACGATCCTGTCGTCTGTTAAAATCACCTCAGCCCTATGTCATCTCAAACGAACAGGTTTTTCTTAACCCTAGGGACTGCCACAACGGGGACAAAGCCAAGACACATTATTATGTAACTGCCAACCTAATGTCTGCCGATCTTGGGGAACGTAATTGAATGATAACTTGCGCAGATTCAATTGATTTATCAACGTACTGTTCAGATGCAAATACACTTGCCTCTCATGGTCTGCAATTTCTTGCACCCCCTCCCCCCCCTCTGTCCCTTGCTGGCTGAGATGGACACCCATATTCCGAGTTGACAAAAACAGTAAACTGTCATAGAAACTGCTCTGTCTTTGCAGTTTATTGGGAACAGTGATTTAAACTCATCTCATTGACCTCGACTGGTGTCGCCTGGTCATTTCTTTGTCAACCGAACACACTTCGTCAAATGTTCGTGGAAGTCTGTGACTGGCTGCCTTGTAACTTACGCAAGAGTCCAAAATACTTCAGCTAATAATTTTTAACACAGCGTGTCCATTGTGAGACACCTTAAACAGAGGGTGAGCACAGTGCAAGTGTCCACTTACTGCAGGTACTGCACGTGCGGGGGCACAGTCTGGCTCTGACGCGTCACCGCGAAGATGTTGATGTAGTCAGTACCGTACAGGGCTAGCAGCTGCATGTGCCCACGTGACACGACCGTTGCCGTGCGGAACCCGCCCATGATCACGGCCACCTCCTGGAAAGCGCATGCGCACAAGACGAGCGTCAACAGGAGACAGCGGGAGAGACAATTCCATTGTCAGCGGCCACATAAAATGTTTTGAGTGAACCAATAATTCAACTCAAGACTCGATGCTATTTCGCAGTCTTTCACAAACTATTAGCACCAAACAGGCTGATAAGCGCAAGTGTACTAGACCAGTAAGCTGGAGAGGTTAGTGTTTTATGAAATTCAGTTTCCTGACAAAGCACACTAATCGTGTTCTGCCATTATAGTCAACACACGACCAACAAACAGAAAAAAATTACAAGTATGCCTTGATCCGAGAGTGCCCAGAGACGCTCAGAATTCTCTAACTCGCCAACCCCAATTCCAACACCCAAAAAAACAAAACTCGCTCAAAGTTGTGACACTTTTCTGGCAGACCTCATAGAGCTTGAACAACATTTCACTTTGAAGTAGGAAAGAACAACGGCATGTAGCGTGGGTGGTGGTGCGGTGGATGATTAGAACAGCACGAGACGTGGCCTCGGCAACTGCTACGTTGAAAACTCAAGCCGAAACTGCGCGTTCACGCTGGTAAGTCAGGAAGCGCGGAGACGCACTACGTGCGTTCCGTCTTGGCGTGAACGGGCATTTTCGGGCCTTGAAAGGTATAATGAAAAGACTGCATGCACGCGCTCGCGCAGGTGCACTGGCAGAGGTCAACTCACTTACCCCAAAGGTCATGCCCTCTTTGAGTGTGTTCAGCCTCTGTACAACCTCCTGGTCCGTGTTGCGGTCATACGAACGTCTCTTGGCCACAGCTACACAGGTCATATGCATGCGTCGGGGGCGAGATATTTTATAGTACCATGCCACAGGTACATCGTGCAGTCCACAACATGTACATTAACTACACCCTACGCCCACCTCCAAAAACGCTTCCCACGTACAGTTAGTACAACTTTCCTTAAACACGACGTCACCGCAGTTTCTCTGTGAGCCTGATGGGACTTCACTCCATGGAAGGGAAAAGCAGTGGGGAGGACAGGACCGGAGAAGGGGTATTCATTAGATACAGATGGGTGGGGGCCATGCGGAATATGAAATACGAGACGAGATTCCCAGTTGTAAACAGAAGCAAAGATCAAAGGTTGCTGTACCGTGTGTTCAACAGATGCGTTGAAATATTGAATAGAAATGACCAGTAATGAGAAAAATGCAGTGTGTATATATATATGTATATGGATGATTGGAGCAATGTTAGAGAGAAAGCTGCTGTCAGTTTGACAAAACCTTTCTGAAACTCGTGTTTCTGCGGAGGGAGGCTTGATAAATATGAATGATTGTGTGTGTGTGTGTGTGTGCGCGCGTGCGTGCGTGCGTGCGTGCGTGCGTGCGTGCGTGCGTGCGTGCGTGATAGAGGGAGGGAGAGAGACTTAACTGCCAAGAACTTTAGACAAATTAGCCACAGTGCCGTACTTAGAGGTGCATCATGCAAATAAGAAAGTCTAAAGAAAAATTAAGATATGAACTACATAGTGACATACAGCGATGATCTCATAAAACACGTTTCACGACAGAGTTACTCTGGATAAATCCGGCGAGGCTGTCATAAAAGGGCATTAGTTCAGTGGGTCTTGTGCCCAATACTAGAAACAGTGGCTGGCTGGTCAAGGCAGTTGTATCAAACTTGCGGTTCTCTCTTAAAGGATTCTAACGTCTTCAGACTGGCCAGACCAAGGGTACTGGAAGCGTCACGACTGACAGTGAGACGAGCCGACCAACTTACCCTCACCGGAAATGATGATGTAACAGTAGCGGGCCAACTGTCCTTGTCGAACAATTACCCGCCTTCTACCGATGCTGAACATAGAACACATACACGCAGATGCACATAGACATACGCACACACTCATGCACGCAGCCACGCACGTATACGCACTCCATATAAGTACATTCCCATGCACAAGCACAGGCGCACGCACACATGAAGCACAGGGACACCACACCCAGTCCAACCCGCTTCTTCTCTTGTCTTGCCCTCATTCCCACTCTTACTAGGTTGAGTTACGGAGGTGTACAAAAGTGCAGGTAAACTACAGGATAGCAATACTTACATAATAACCGCAGACGTGCACACACAATAGTTTCCCTTCCGCTCAAGACAGTAGAAATTGTATTTTAAATACAGCCATTGGCACAGTAACCGTTTCAGTCGACATACATTCCTCCTTACAAAAGACTGTGATGGGGTGGAAGTCGGGCAGTGCACTGAACAAGAAAACGCTGACCCGCACGATGTGGGAAATGAACAGTACAGATAGCTGACTGCGCGGCCCTGCCACTGTTAGGGTAGAAAATCATGGTGAACAGCAGTCCAGTACACGTATATGTCTGTTATGTAACCAGACGACTGTGTGACCCAGTTTAACGAGCAGAAATGATCTAGAGCCCCGACAGAACGATGCTTGACTGCGTGAGTATCGAGGTACTCACGATAGAAAAATCGCCCTCCGCATGAGTTTGTTTTGGATTTCCCACGGGTACTCGGAAAACACCCGGACTTTCTGAAACTCCTTCACCGCCTGTAATTTAAAAAAATACACAGGCAACACTTTGGGTTCCTTCAGCACTTTTTACGTGATCCTTTATTTAACGTTCTCACCCAAGTGGCAGAACATACAGGCATTCCATAAATTAATGTTTTTGCATAGGTTGAAAAAGAGAAAGGCCTCTTTGCTGTAAATTAATTCAGTCAGTTCGCGAAACATTAACGCGTATCGATGGCACCGCTGTATGCTTTCACTGTCTGGATCCCTATCCTACTGTATCAGTATCGTCCTTTCAGGACAATGTAACCTGGTCGCTACAGCCGTAGCTCGAGCGAAGCTATGTCGCAATGTAGCTAAAACATATATTTTGGGTGATAATGACTGGGCGCGCCTTAACTGGGCAATACTTAATCTAGCTAACCGTTTCATTTTGTATCCGGCTATGTCCCTCGCTGGCTGTCGGAACTTCGCTAGAGAATGCTGAGAAAAGTTAACGGGTCGCTTACCATAAAACAGTGTTCGCGTTTTTTTTAATCTGTTACATATAGGCGACAATTTTTTAAAGGTAGCCACAATATACAGACAATTACATTTTATTGCTGTATAACGGGATTGTATTAGTAGCTATGGAATGCATTGTAGAGTATAGGATTCCTTTCATACCCACACCACAGTTATTTAGTTTCTAAGCTCATTCTATCAATATCATGACCTGGACGTGCTATGACTGAACCCTGTGCTTCGAATAGAATGGGGCAGTAATTTCTGCCTTTACCATGCTTATCGTATGACAATACAGAGAATGTTACAGCTGAATCGTGAACATGAGACCGACAACTTATTTTTGTTCCGTGTGGCTCAGGTGAAGGTCAGCTATTCAAAAAATTTTAAACGGCGCGATCGGTGACCGTGGCATAACGCCTTCTTCGGTCTGTTTATAAAAATGCATGTACACCTCACACACATGGAGGATAAATCCGGATCTATTCCTATATTCCTATATCTGTTTTATGTTGCAAGTGTGCGTAGCACTTGTTTGTGTGTGCGCGCGCGCCTGCGTGCGTGCGTGCGTGCGCATGTACACCGTTTGACTCTAAACCTGTATGTCTCTCTCACCTGATCAAGTTTCAAGAGAGTCCGTTCTTCTGGGTCTTGTCGGAGTGTGGCTTGAACTTCAGGCTTGATCGATATCTGTACAAAAGCAGAGTAGACTAGATTTGCAGCTGATGAACACAGAATTGATTAACAGCTGAAGATACACTGAGCTGACAGTGGAAGACACACAGAAAGATATGCTAAACAGCTGAGGAGATACGATTAAAAGACATATGATTAAAAAGACTCTACTACAGTACTTTATGTAACGTGGCGTTTTTTTCCCACGGTCATGCGGGGGACAGAGTGGTGCTAATACTAATCAACTTCACAGACGCCTAAAGGAGACCGGACCGCCCGCTCCATTGACAAGGCATTGCCGCCGTACGTGCGATATTAAGTCCATGCGCATTATGATTTTTAAAATTTCATCTGCTAATCTTTTAAGGGAAAGAACTCTTACAATCGAAACCTGAATCATTTCTTCACGAGTTGCTTCCCTTTTCTGTGTTTTAAACTGACAATGAGACCGGTTTTCGGCAATAATTTGAAGCGAGTATACACATGTTCTCTGTCACTTGAGAAATGCTAGATTTACTCTTCAAACTACACGCTAAAGACAAAAATGACATTGTTTTGCAAATTTACTGTGATAAATTGGATGAAGACAAGAGTATTTGTGCCTGAAAGACCCAAGAAAGTGATTACGAAGAGAAAAACGTGCGAGCACGTGCTGTAAACAGTAACGAACAGACTCTGTGTATAAGGAATGGCGAGGAATTTTTGATTTCTTCAACTTCAGTTGTGTTTCCATCAAAGGATTTACAAAATTATGGAACAAGGTCCAAGAAACACAGTAAGAAATGAGTTTTCTTTATTTATTTAACATTTGGGTGGGAGCGATGATTGTCTTTCTTCTTGGTCTCTGACGATCAGGGTGGCTTGGGTTTCCTAGGTGGGGGTGGGCTGCTTGGTGCCCTGTGGTGGTGGGGCTGAGAGGGTGGCCGTGGCTTGTCTTCCGTGTCAAAGCCCACTGACCTGCAATCTTCCTCGTACAAGTCCGCCACACGCCAGATGTCACCCGGGCGTGATGTGAGATGTGAAGTGAGAGCTCCGATGTGTTTGGCCAGCTCAAAGTCCTACTGTCCGAGCGCCACTTCCTTGACACATTCGTCTCGGATTTCATTCGCTTGGCTGCGGTCAACCTCGGCCAGTTCCATCCAACGGCCTCACAGTAGACGCAGACGATTGTGGAACCCGCCGTGCGTCTGGTCAGGTTTTTTCTTGGCGATAGTAGGCAGCTGCTGTGATTTCATATCGATGGTAAACCCTTCTTGAGGACGTCGTAGTCTCGGCACTCTGCCTCTGCGAATGAATTGCAGACTTCTTTGGCCGACCCAAAAAATCGGGCCAGCGATATTGCCCAGTAGTCATGCTCGATGCCGCTTGCCGTTGAAATGCGTTCAAAGAGCTTGATTTATTCATCGATGCGGTCCACCTTCTCGTTAAACGGAAGCATTTTGATGACTAGCACCCTGCGGCGCCCCTCTCCATATCTGTCCCCTAACTCTACTGGTGAAGACAGGTGAAGAACTGCCTGTGCTATCCCTCCTATCACTCTCTTCTCTAACCTTAAACACTGCCATGGCTGACTGATCTTGTCTGTCTCACTGTCTCCTCTCTCTCGCCTTTCTAACTTTTCAAATTCTTTTTTCTCTTTCCTCCATCGTATGAGTTTTTTTCTACAAAGGCCTTAATGTCATCCCCTTCCAGTCCATTATCTATCGCCATCTCCCTAAGTTCCTTTCACATGTCCCGCTCAGAGCGCATGTATTCTGCTCCGAACACATACTCGCTGGCTTCCGCCATCTTGCTGACGTAAGCTTCTACCGCGACATTAACTAGAGCGACGCTAACACCCGTACACAACTATTCGCAGGATCCTCTAGCTAGTAATGCAGTCACGCTCGTAGTCAGCACAACACAGTCAATAAGTACGTATACACCCAAGCACAGCAAAATACAACGAATGTATGTCAGTGGGATACCACTGATATCGGAAAACTTCCTCCTAACACTTATGCTATTTCCACAAAAATCCAAACCGGTTCATCCCGGACAAAACCTCCCACTACTACTGCAGGCACGTGGTTTAACAGTCGAAGACAGGAACGCAGTGGTCACCAAAGACTCACAGACAAATGTGGTTAACAGGAGAAGACAGGAAGAGAGAGCTGACAGCTGAAAACTCGCATCTATAGGATTAACAGCTGAAGACACGAACAAAGTTCAGGCGACAGGAGGCATGCACACAAAACTGGTTAACACTCGCAGTCAGCCACTGACAGCAGCTTGCCGGAAGTTGAGGCGCTTCAGTGAATGCCACTGCAGTCATACTCCGTTATCAGAGACATCTCTTGTAGGGCCTCATCTTGCAGGTACAAAAGGCTGTTTGCTCAAGGACACTCGGGAGAAAAGATATTGCGTCAAACTTTGCAACTGAACCCCCACAAAACATATCAAAATGGGAGCCAAACGCCTAACCTCCGTTCTCCTCTTGAACAGTTCAGGGTTGATGTACCGCCCTGTGCCCGCGCTGGCGTCGATCTTGATGTCATCAGCAATGTCGACGAAACACTTGTTGGTTTGGTCCACTTCGTACGACCTGCCGAGACACAGCAGGGGTGGGGGGAGTGGGACAAAAACTGCTGTAGTCGAAGAACATTGTTAGTCCAACAGAGAACTGCGCCAGACTCGTCCTCGACACAAAACGAGATCCCATGTCCCTGCAGGCCGACAATTTTAGACCCGACTTCGCGTTGCATGTTAGGCTATGGTCTACCGGACGTGTCGAAAGTATATAAGGAAAGAAAACTGGCTGACCTCACTGACATCAGTTTCGCCACTTTCACGACAACCGACAGCAAATGCATTGCTTTCTTCCATCGGGCTCTGGCCTGTAACATCGTTAGACAGACACGCCATCAGGAATATATAATAACGTTAGACACACGCTCTGGCCTGTAACAGCGTTAGACAGACACGCCATCAGGAATATACAGCAACGTTAGACACACGCTCTGAAGTGGTGCAACAACGTTAGACAGACACAGTAGCGGGTGTCTATGTACAGCGATCGACAGAGAAGCGATCAGGTGTCTATCGGGTGTCTAGATACAGCGATTGACAGAAACGATCAGGAGTCTATAACAACATGAGACAAACGCGCTATCAACATGTAACTACGTCAGTCTCGCTCTCAGGTGCTGTAACAACGATAAACACGGTATCAGTAAGTGTCTGTATCAGTTGCCCGCAACACCGGTGGGCAGACACAACGAAAACGAAATTTGTGGACATGTGGACAGATACAGTGAAACAGAAGTTTGTAAACATGTGGACATGTGGACAGATACAGTGAAACAGAAGTTTGTAAACATGTGGACAGATACAGTGAAACAGAAGTTTGTAAACATGTGGACAGATACAGTGAAACAGAAGTTTGTAAACATGTGGACATGTGGACAGATACCGTGAAACAGAAGTTTGTAAACATGTGGACATGTGGACAGATACAGTGAAACAGAAGTTTGTAAACATGTGGACAAAAAGGGAACTTGAAACCAAGCTAAAATTAACAAAAACAGCGTCAACATTTCGAGGTGTTGCCCCTTGATCAGAAAATACAAACGGATAACTAAAACAAGACACTTAGCTGGATAACGTGAACAGCCTTACAAGGCGGCAGGACAGACACACAGAAAACAGAAATGTGCGGACACGACTGTTACCGGACCTTCTCCGCTTGACCTTTCTTGAACGCCAGCACCTGCTGAAAGTAGTAGTTCTTCTCAAACTGCATCCGTGTCTTGTCCATGGGAAGAGCCGCTATGGAGATTGTCCGCCGTTTCGACAAGTAGGGTTCTGTGCAACAATCGCCAGACATGGTGACATGCAAGCAGGCGCCTCTCACTCGCTCTCTCGCTCGCCCGCCCACATACCCACCCACTTACTCACCCGTGACTCAAATAAATCCTCACCTTTTCCAAGATTACACGTCCTTGATCTCAATAGGGTACGGGGTTGGTTGCACGATCGCTTGTACCTGCACTTCCGTTCATAAAAGCGGTCGTAGGCCCGCTCGAGTTCTGTTTTAGGTGAGCTATTGTGTGTGAACAGGCGAAACTAACACCATGCATCCAACCCAACCCAGGACTAGAATCAAGCCCGACCAGTGCAAAGGAAATTTGCAGGCTATTGTTGTCTTGTAACAACGAGGTTTTGGGTCCCGGCCTCACTGCCCCACCCCCAAGAAAAATAAAGACAGTGGCCTTGACTCACTCGCTCCTATCCCAAGGCTCGGACGTTGACCTCCGGAGATCTTTTGGCACGGCTTCAGCAGGGGAGGGAATTCTGGCCCCTCCACGACGGCCGTCAAGGGCGTCCCGACTGACGCCACCTGGCTGGCCCCCTCCCTTCTCGGCAGCTTCAGCGGCTCGTGGTCGATGAGTTTTTGCAGCAGGCCTTCATCGCGGATTAACATGGTCTTGCGGGGCCTGGCCGTTGTGCAAGTCTTGGTGTAAGCAGCGACCACGACGTCGTGCAGGAACGTCTGGAGGTGGTCGCTGGTCAGGGGCACGCTTTGCGCATCAAACAGCTCTCTGTAGACCTCGGGTAGTTGGTCACGACAGTCCCGCTGAGCCTGGCGATTTTGGGTAACGTACAAGTCAAAAATAGTGTCAAGCAAGGGGTCGCCGACGTGGGTTAGCCAGTAGGTGGCGCTGGACGGGTCGTCCAGGTCGACATCCTTGCGCAGGTCAGGAGGCAGGTGGGACAGCGCTGTCGCGCGCATTAAAGCCATCATTTTCTGCGCAAGTATGCTGCGCGCCGGCACGCTCTGGTTCAGGGAAGCTTCCGTTTCGTCACAGATTTTGCCGTTTCCCTTCCATTTGAATGCAGATTTCGTGGCGCGAGCCCTTAAAATACAAAGTGACAAGTATAATCGGTATTAAAGAGATCTGCGGAAGAGGGGTAATTCATCCTTGTACACCGGCAGATTTTCAGGGAAGGTATTCGGCCAAAAAGGGTAGTCTCCCGTTGTACCTTCGCAGGATAGTTTGTGGAGCCCTTAAAGGGCTAAGACCCAATCCAAAAAGAGACAAGCTTCAAATTTATGTACAAACATGTTAGGCCTGCAGAATAATTAATAATATTGTAGACGTGTTGTGGTTCATTAAAAAATAAGAAACAACAAAGAGGATCATTCGCATAACAAAGCTGTCATGTCGGGTGTGTGTGTGGAACTAATGCCGCAGTAAGGACTTTTTTAACAGAACATGCGTCTAATGCGTATACAATACAATACAAAAACTACAATACATTGCGAGACTTGTCCAATAATGATGAAAACTTTTATTTGCAGGATGGCTTAGAACTGAAAAAATAATATATCAATCCCATCTTACATATCTCACCCTACACCAGGAAAACTAAACATATCACCAAGAAATCACACCGAGTTCATACACTGTACATGGCCCGGGTCGGTGAACTAGGACGCAGAAATGATGCGCGATGTTCGTTTTTTTCCCACTTCCCGCTCTCTCAGACTAAAGGAAAATGGCTTCCTTTCACACTGGTTCACTTGGTAGGAAACGTTCTTCGCTATCTTTGTCAGTGGAAATTCAGAACCTGAATCAAACTACGCCTCTTTGCCCCAGTGGAGGTGGAAAGGGAGTAGTTTGGGACCTAAGTACTCCTTACCTGGAAGCCACCTGATCCCAGGCGATGGAAGTGTCCGTTCCATCCTGGGCAACTGTCCTGTCGATCTCAATCATGTCCTCCAGGGTCACTCCCGCGAACATCTTCTCTCGCAGCTTCTTTTTCCTCGTCAACCACGACAGGTACTCTTCGCAGGCCGCCAGAGTCCTGTTACCCCCTTGCCGCTTACTTTTGAAGTCCGTCTGCCCCGGGACGATGGGTAGGGAACGGTTAGCCATCTTGTACACCTGTCAGTCAAGACTCCAGTGACGGCAGGGAAGAGATGGGGGGGGGGTAAAGAGAAGGTGGGGTGTGTTGGGAGATGGGGAGGAGAAGTTTAGGGACGAATGATGACGAAGATGAACAAAATAAACAAGATTAACGAGAAAGGTGGCAAGAGAGTGAGAAGGAAAACTGTGGTGGAGTAGGAGGAAAAAAGATGACAAAAGCAAAAATAGGCGAGATACACAAGAAAAACAAAACGGATTAAGTTTTAACACCAAAACACACGTACTATTAACAAGAGAATCAGCACAGTGAAGAGCAGAAACCTCGATTCTGGAAAGCGGATAGGTATCCGCTGATAGAAAATGTTAAATCCTGTCTGCCTGGATATTTCGATGAAAGTACACATAATTCATTGTCTTTCTGAGTCTTCCTTTACATTATCCAGGATCTGAACTTTTAATTTTTTTAATGGGAATTTTATTAAACTGTGCAGATGCAATCTGGAATGTAGGCTGCACCCTTTTTGAATTATTCCAAAGCCGTTTGTACATAGTTACGCTAACAGCTTACAGACCTCCGCCCCAACAGGCACACTATAACAATACGCGTGTCTGGTGCGTATATAGCACGTATATTTTGTATGATTTGGAAGACAGATTAATCGTGGTAACGATGAAATTGCTCGCTACTAGTCATGTGGCGAGAGACAAGGCTTGCCTGCCTAATGGGACTGACCTATGGCGAATAGCCACGTGTTGCAGGGAAGTCCGAAAGACGATACGGCAAATGAAGCAAACAACTGGTAGGCGAGGCCTGTTAATCGTGGAAGGTAATTGGCGGCCTGCGATTAACAACTACCAAGATGGCTGAATGATCGGGAAACCCAGAGGTGTTGACCAAGTTAGTCAAAGGTCGACCTCGAGCGTTGAGGATAATGGCGCAATTACCCCGCTCGAGTAGGACCGAAACAACATAAATCTGGCTGTCAGAGCGTGGCTAATAGGAGCACTGACGGGACACTCGCTAGTGGGAGAGGCTAGTTAGAATACTTCGGATGCCTCTCACCCCAATATATGCGGGCCTGCCAGCGACTTAGGCAGGACAGGCTTGGAGAGGACCTGGGAAGGCTTTGAGAGGACGATAGGGGAGGACGGCCCGAACGCCCCCATGGCGAAAGTTTGCTCGGCGTTAAAACCTCTGGCAGCGGCGTATGGCTGGACACCAGTGAAGAGATGGAAGGCGTAAGCACATTGCCCGAGCGTCTGGTGCACGAATACCTGCGACTGCTAGTGGACGCAATCATCGAGCCGCCCGAACAGAAGGCAACACTGTGGGCATGGATCATGGCTGGCGAATGGAAGGAAGTATTGCTTGAGCTGTTCCTCGAGGTGACCAGATTGTATCAGGAAGACGACCCACCCCCTCCGCGACAGATAATAGTCGAACTGTAAGATGTGGGAGGTGACTAGTTTAAGATTATAACGGTCACCCACAAGTCATCCCCCGATCATGTCAACAGGACTGCGAAGATGAGAAGCTGATAAGCAAGGTATAGGCAAGTTAGAAACTGAAGACGACATTATTCGAGAGACAGGTCCAAGAGAGAAAACCACTAGACTATCAAGATTAGAGAGACAGGTCCAAGATAGAAAACCACTAGACTATCAAGATTAGAGAGACAGGTCCAAGATAGAAAACCACTAGACTATCAAGATTAGAGAAGTAGCAATTTAGATGAACCGCCGTGCCTCTGCCCATTACTCAATTTTCTTCAATTATTAAACTTTGTCGTGACGTCGAAGTGTGTTGTCGTACGAACGCAAGTGACGCATGGAGGCGTTACAACACACTTGTGTTGTTCACCCATATGCGCAACACAAATGCAAATGATTAGAAAACTCAATGAGGAATGCAAACAGTTTTAGATGTGCAAAAGGACTGGAGCTAAGCCATGTCTAAAATACAGAGATATTATCATTACTTAATGGGGACTGAGACATCAGAAGGGGGTGCAGAAAGCTATAACTTTCTGGAAAACACGAAGAGACGTGCAGGTCTGCCAGATTAGTGTGAAGACCCATCTCTTATGTTGAGGTCTCAGCGAACTGTGCCTATGCTAGAGCTAGCTTAGAGGTGCATCCAGTGACCCGCTGCCCGCTTGTGCCTCAAATGCTACTGCATGAGGGTCTACCTGTGTTTATGCTGCAGCATAGTCTTCCTGCTTATGACTTTGATCCAGGTATACCCGATGAGCACTCGTCATCACATTCTGGAGTGATGATCGGACGTCCAAGGAGGTCTGGAGTCTAATTATGGTTTTCGCCGTTGCGCAGTTATTCTTTTGGGAAGATAGCGGCCGGAAAGGAGCAGTGAGCCGTGTACATGTCAAATCGTATCATTCGCTGGCTTTTTATTACCAGTAGAATATTTTGTTCAAGTTTTTGACAAGTTTGACA
Organism: Lanistes nyassanus; assembly: GCA_004794575.1. NCBI lineage: Eukaryota > Metazoa > Mollusca > Gastropoda > Architaenioglossa > Ampullariidae > Lanistes > Lanistes nyassanus. The sequence continues at coordinate 175,749 of SMGT01008225.1, read as the reverse complement.
AATTTTTGTCGCCTTTTAGCACGGGATACAAGTTAAAAGCAAAGTTTAAATTATATGCATGTATGTATGCATGCATGTGCGCGCGTGCACGCATGCATATATGTATCTATGCATGTAAGTACTTATTGGAGGTGATTTTTTTTATCTTTAGAAAACTCTGAGCCTGCAGTTCTTCGCTTTTTTGTGTTATAAAATAAAGAGAAAATGTACAGGTAGGCTTACAAGTTGCACCTGACTGCGTTTTATTACCTGCTCACGTGTAAGGCGCACCATTTGAGACTGGTAACCTTTAGCTTTGCTCGGCTTTCTTGGGTCACGCTTCACCTCATCACCTCTCGAACTTGGCCTTCCGACCTTCTTGGCAAACTGACCTCCGTAGGCGCCGTCTATGACCGCGGACCATAAGACGAGGGGTGTCATTGGGGGGGATGGAATGTCCTTGGTCTCCGTTTGTTCCTGAGCTTCTAAATTGCCGGAGTCGAACTCGAGAGACCCGATAGACATATCTAAGACGTCAGCCGCTTTCAGGGAGCCCCTCAGAGACGATCTGGGCGTGGCACTGGGCCTCCTACTGCTCATTTTCTCCGTCCTCAAGTCCGCGCCGACTTCCATGGCAAGGTGACTGGGGATGTAACTCGTATGGTGCTAAAGAGCGGACGTGTGGTGACAAGCGACAGGGCCTGTCAAGACTAGACAAAACACATGGAGAAATCAAAAGAAAGCAGTAAGACAACCAAATGAAATAAGGAAAGTAAGAAGAGGAGATAGAGGTCAGAAGAACAGCACGGATCTTTTCTGAAGAATTTTGTCTTACACAGAGCTACGTCGGAAAGCGCTTCAAAAGAATCCTGTATATTCTGAATCTATTGAAAAACAGAAAATATTTTGACCAAAAATAAAGGCCTCCTACAGTGACAAGCCGTGTGGAGAAGAAACAAAGAAAAAAACGTAAACAGAAAGACAATAATAAAGAAAGACAAAAAGATGAGAAAATATAAATTTTTACATAGGAGATTAGAGAAAACAGTTTAAATAGTTTCTCTCCCAGCTTTAGATCCGGAACATTATTGTTAGACCCATTAATTTCTGGTAATTTCTTTGAATTTTTCTGTTAGCTGTTTTAGGTTATGTTTGCTTAGTTCATTTTTGCTGAAATACTAAATAACCCCATTTCTGATTAACGTCCTTTTTAAAAGCTAACGCTAGATCTAGGAAGACAATATGAAACAAAGAGTGTTGAGTCTTCGAGTCAAAAGCATTAATGAACCCAACATTATGGTAAGGCGATTCAGACTAATAAATTACAAAATAATACTTGTGTGTCTGATAAACTGGTAGCTGATACTTCAAAAAAAAAAAAAACGTTCTCACCGTCACATCCACACCGAGCTTTTGAAATACACCCTATAGTTTCGAGGGACAATCGCGCATGCGTGTATAGTCGCTTCCGGTCGAAGCAACAATATACTTATATATATATATACACTACGGGTAATAGATAGATCTGAGCGTAAAAAAACATACAGTATTCTCAGTCGCATTTCGCTTGTGGAGCCCCGATCAACTGAAATACATGCTGGGTGCGCGAAAGAAAAGTGTCTGTAGAAACTGTGATAAAATGACTAGAGACAGTTAACTTCTTTCACTTTTTAAGATTTGCAGCTGTTCTCCAACTTGGTCTCCAGATAACGAATGAATGTAACCACTAACTCGACGATGATTTTGAAGTTTACAACACTTGAAGGTGAACATTGAATTGATAATAAGGAAACATTAGAAGTCAGCTTGCAAAAATCGAGTTCGCGTGCTCAGGCTAAATTAGTACGATCTGAAATGGTTACTTCAGATGACAGGTAGGCATTTCTACAAGTTGAGGTTCTACAAGGGTTACTACTTTAGAGATAAATGTTCACTTGTACCATAGAGATTGTAATTTCGATGACTTGTGCTCGTAAATGTTTGGTGTCGTGCGACATCGTTTTTAGCGTCTCAACTTTCGGTATCAGGTTAACCAGCGCACAGACAGTATTTACAGTCGTTACCTACGGTACTCACAGCTGGAGAGGTATCGGCTGCTATGACCTGTGAAGTGTGATGGCGGCAGCTCTGCTGCTGATACATCAAACAGGTGAGAGGATAGTTATTTTTCATAGTCGCTTTTGTTGTATTCTGTCTGTTGGGGAAATTTTTAGTTGATTTGCGGCCCAAATTTAGTAATTTGCAGGAAAATGGCGTAAATTAGGGCCGTGGGTAGCGAAGTGACAACTGCAAAGTCTGAAAGTGCAAGTGTAGAAAATATATCGAATAATATGACTGAAAATGCTGTACATCCTGGATATTCAACAGTTTGGTGAAAAGGAAAAAAAAGGTATCAGTTTGCTTTCCTTTTGTGATGTTCGTCATGGATGCTTTTCGAATTCTCGAACAGTTGTTGACTTGAATAATTTATCCCATACATTTTGTATTTGAATATTAGATCTAATCTGATTTAGGAAACATATCGAAAAGACGGATAAAGAATCTCTGTTTGATCATGAAATTCACTGATTTCTTTACTCTAGATCAAGATGCCCATAGCTGCTTGTGAATGTTGAAACTTTAAGGGGTGTCATCTGACAGAAAACAGTCACGAGAAAAATGCGAATCGTTGGTAACGCCCTAAATCCCGGCAACTTGCCGGGATCTCTCGGTCTGGAGATGTATAGTCACTGTGCGCAAAAAATAATTCAGTGATTAGTCGGAACGACTCAGTAGAGATCTATTACCAACATTAGTAACGACTATGAAAGAAGCAATGAAGCCTGTTCAAGCCGCTGAAGGAAAAGAGAGAATAAGATGATTCAAGTTATAGCCAACAGGGTTAGATACACGCAGAATCTTCGCTCCTGTCCCCCTACCCTCCCCCCTCTCTCTCTTTCTGTGGATTCATGGTCCATTAGCGGGCTCTTCTGTCTATAGGGAACCCCTGCATGTCTTGTCCAGTCTATGAATCTTTTTTTTTTGGGGGGGGGGGTAGTTGAGCCTTCGTTTCTTCGTTTATTCATTTCCATCTCATTTTTTCCTTGTTTTAAAATTCTCATTCTTTCCCCTTAATGTTCTGTGTCGTCCGCTTGCGCACGTGTGTAATGGGGGATAGAAGGGAGCACGCGCGCACCCGCAGCCGCGCGTACTTCCCCCCTCTACGTTGTACCTGTGGATATGTACATTAAATACGTCGAACAAAAGACCTATGATAGGGAAGAGAGCTAATGGCCTTATTATAGAAATTGGTAGAAAATTAGATTCTTGGTATCGTGATAATGACGAAACATTAATACATATAGGATTTCCTTCTCTGTAATTCCTTTCACCTCTTTCCTCCTCTTCCTATTCCTTCCGTTCCTTGACCTTTCTTGCAGCTTTCTCCGCCCCTCCTTTTCAAAGTCAGGTGTGCCCATACCTTTTGACAGGTGTCACAGCAAGGTCGTCACACGTCCCCTGTTCAGCAGCGCACGAAGCAGACAAGTCGTTATGCCGCACAGTAAGTCGTCCGAGAGACAGCCCGGGGACACTCCTGTCAAGCTGGCCAAAGAGAGCCTCCGCGAAGAGTCCGGGCGGTCGTCAGTGATCTCTGTGTCCGACCGCCTCGAGCACAGCGCAGAGGACCACGTGACCGGAAGTGACTTAAACCCCACCGACGCCCACAGGTCAATGGAGAAGGTGCGTGCTGTCGCCAACAGTCACAGAGAGGAGCATGAAAAAGCGCAGAATAACTGGAGCCAATCAAAATACAGTCTTACGTAAAATATGCTAATCTCGTGGGGTCACCACTGAAAACCTTGCAGTTTTCTGGAAGATCTTTACTGCCTATACCCCACCCCACCCCTCTCCAACCCCCACCTATCCCCTACTCCTAGCCCCCACCCTAACCCCACCCCTTCCCCTTCCCCTAAATCCCCCTCCTCCCGGAACATCCCCCTCTCCCTCCCTTCCCCCCGCCCCTGGAAAGACCTTCGAAATATAGCTCGCCATTTGATTGGCTCCGCTTTTTACACATACTAAATAGAGCTCGTCATTTGATTGGCTCCAGTAGTTCTGCGCTTTTACATGGTGAGAGCGCTGACGGTGTCAAGGGGCAGCACCAGGGGCAGGGGAAAGCACCTAACCGACTTAAATGACACGTGTTTCAGATGTAGTGAAAGGGTGAGGGTGATGGGAGAGTCTAGGGAAAGGAGTAGGATGGAGTTAGGGAAGGGTTAGAGTACAAGATAGGAAGGGGTGGGGTGGGAAAGGAGCCAGGACTGAGATGGAGGGAGTTAGGACTTACGATTATGACGTCTCGGCGTTGATTGGCTTCGGCGTTTCAGTGCTTTTTCATACTCTCAGAGGCCATTGGAACTCCCATCGATAAGCAGCCAGAGTGCGAGAGAAGCTAGAGAGCCTCAGACTGCGCGCCTCACGAACCTGCAGGTAAATGAGCCAGCTATCCTCTTGTTCCCTGAGACACACACGCTGTTCACTCGCACAGTTGAGACGGACCGTGCGAGTGCCACACCATGCTCCCGAAACTGACGAGAAGGCATGTGAAGGTCGACACATTCGTTTCCGTGTTCGTTATGTGCGATCGCCTTACAATTTGTCATTGAGCGGAACTCTGCTAAATAGTCGTGAGCGACTGAAGAAGTATTTTAAATAAAATCCAGCGATATACATCTTGTAAAGTTAAACATTCCTCTGGAACGTTGAAAAACTTGAGCGCCACTATTTGCACAGTGAATGTCGGGTTAAACCTTGGTTTCATTGGCCAAAGCACGCCATTCATTCTATTGAAACGGAGGAAGTTCGTTAGAAACGAACAAGTTGAAACTGATGATAGTGGCTGCTTTAGTACAATTCCAGATAATCTGTCGGCATCACATTGGTAGAGACCGGCTTAACGTTGCGGGTGAAATAGCTCGTTTGTCAAAGCCTTAAATGGGGAAAAATTAAGTTTATAATTATCATTGCCATTGTCTAAAATGGCGACCTCGTCTTGATAATCATTTCGTTTTGCCGCTCGTCTTTCTTCATCCTTTCCTCGACTCTTTCTCCTCACTTCATCAACGCCGGTCTTCTTTCTCTTCCTGTCCGGTGGTGCAGCGCCAATGTGTTTATCATCCGGAGACTCGGCATTGTGAATCTGGGGTTCAGCTTGTTGCCGAGACACTATATGGCTTTCTGGGTGTTTTGTTTTTAACATGACAGGGGTGGCTTGCATGACCATTCCTATCTCCTGTTCATACGTAAAAGTTCACGTAAGCTGAATGGGTCTTACGACCACCATGTTATTTCTTTTTTTTAAAATTCCTCTTGTGCTTGGTAGTTCGCTGTCCACCTTGTCTTGTAATTGCTTATCGACGATGACAGTGGTACAAGATGATCACAAGTCGTACCCCCAGCAGAGCACCGACAGATCCTCGCGCTGCGCGGTGCGGCCTTCAGCCTGCCAGTTGGATATTGCGTACGCTGACCGCCGAGCCAGTGTGCAGCGCTTATCTGTCCTGGCTGGCCAAGAAGCGACGGCTGCGCGAGAAACTGTTCCAGAGGATACGGCTGGAGGACCTGGTCACCATGGAGAGGACAGGTGTGCTGGGTACAGCGGGGGCATCGCTGATGTGGGACCAAGTGGCTCAAAGGTTTGTGCGAAGTGTACACTAACAATCCGACACACTTCAGCGCTTCTGTTTGTGATAGTGTCTAGAAGTCTTGTAGCCATTTATAGTCAATATTGTAATCTCGCGTCGCTTCTCAGGAAACAAATCTTGCATTTTCATTGACTGTTTTAAACACTACTGGCTTCAAACTGCCGAAAAACTGCAGAGAGAAGTTTTTAACATTATCTGTTTAAATAATGTAAAAATATTATTGTCCTTGTACGCATCTTCTCGAAAGTTCCTCCAACCAAGCTTAAACGCATTCCCCGCAACCACACTAAAATATCTTACAGTTCAGACTAGTGGCATATGCATAAGGATTTTCCTGTGGTACTGTCTTTGACACCTATTTTTCCCCTCTCACCTCCGCGCGCGCGCGCGCACTCACACACACATCATATACATATATGCATCTTGAACCCAGGACTGACGCCCAGGAAACTCCAGGGCGAATTGAAGAAGCCAAACATTTCATCCAGACCAAAGACCATCTTCGCAGTATTCTGCAGAAGAAAATAAAGTGTCACGTCCTATCAGAGGGGATCTCTGTCGCCCCTTGTTGCGCGGACGTCCCTATTGACCTGGAGGACCCGGAGTGCGCCGCCTTCTGGCTGTCGCACATCGGCGACGAGGAGCTGAACGCCATCTACGACCTCTACGTCACCGCGTGTCGCCGACGTTTGTCGAGCTGGCGATCCGACGAACTGCCCCAGCCCTACAAGGACCTGCTGCAGGCGCATGGCGTGCTGCTGACCCCCGACGGTCTGGAGGCCATGCTGCACGACGCCCCAGAAGCCGCCACTCCTGAGACTTTCCGCAAGAACCTCAGCTACGAATCAACGAGTCTGGCCCCTGCGAAAGAAAGTTCCGCAAGACTGACCACGGCGGAAGTCTGTTTGCCCAGCCTGTCGGAGGCTGGCAGACTGAGAGCTGCAGCGACGGAAAGCGAGAAGAGCATGCGCGTGAAGGACAGCCGCCTGGTGGACGTCGCATCAACCAAGCGACGAGGTGGCGCTGCACGAAGGGTCAAGCGCCACGGCACGACCCTGACCGTGGCCATCATGGAGAAGCCGAAGCTTCCTCCTCTCGTCAGGCCCACCCCTACGTCGGATAACAGCCAGGGTTCGGCGCCTTCTGTCTCTGTCTCTCTGCTTCCTTACTTCTCTCTCTGTCTCTGTCTCTCTCTCTCTGTCTGCTTCCTTACTTCTCTCTCTCTCTCTGCTTCCTTACTTCTATCTGTCTCTCCCTCTGCTTCCTTACTTCTCTCTCTCTCTCTGCTTCCTTACTTCTCTCTCTCTGCTTCCTTACTTCTCTCTGTCTCTCCCTCTGCTTCCTTACTTCTCTCTGTCTCTCTCTCTCTGCTTCCTTACTTCTCTCTCTCTCTGCTTCCTTACTTCTCTCTCTCTCTGCTTCCTTACTTCTCTATGTCTCTCTCTCTGCTTCCCTACTTCTCTCTCTCTCTCTCTCTGCTTCCTTACTTCTCTCTTTCTCTCTCTCTGCTTCCCTACTTCTCTCTCTCTCTCTGCTTCCTTACTTCTCTCTGTCTCTCTCTCTGCTTCCCTACTTCTCTCTCTCTCTCTGCTTCCTTACTTTCTCTTTGTCTCTCTGTCTCTCTCTCTCTGCTTCCTTGCTTCTCTCTCTCTCTGTTTCCTTACTTCTCTCTGTATCTTCTCTCTGTCTCTTCTGTTTGTCTCTCTCTCTCTCTGCTTCCTTATTTCTCTCTGTCTCTCTCTCTCTCTGCTTCCCTACTTCTCTCTCTCTCTGTTTCCTTACTTCTCTCTGTATCTTCTCTCTGTCTCTTCTATTTGTCTCTCTTTCTCTCTGCTTCCTTACTTCTCTCTGTATCTTCTTTCTCTCTTTCTCTCTCTCTGCTTCTCTACTTCTCTCTCTCTCTCTCTCTGCTTCCTTAATTCTCTCTCTTTGTGTTTCCTTACTTCTCTCTGTATGATCTTCTCTCTGTCTCTTCTATTTGTCTCTCTTTCTCTCTGCTTCCTTACTTCTCTCTGTATCTTCTCTCTCTCTCTTTCTCTCTCTCTGTTTCCTTACTTCTCTCTCTGCTTCCTTACTTCTCTCTATCTCTCTGCTTTCTTACTTCTCTCTCTCTTTTTCTCTCTGCTTCCTTACTTCTCTCTTTATCTTCTCTCTCTCTTTCTCTCTCTCTCTGCTTCCTTACTTCTCACTCTCTCTGCTTCCTTACTTCTCTCTCTCTCTGCTTTCTTACTTCTCTCTCTCTCTCTCTGGTTCCTTACTTCTCTCTGTCTCTTCTCTCTCTCTCTGCTTTCTTACTTCTCTCTCTCTCTCTGGTTCCTTACTTCTCTCTGTCTCTTCTCTCTCTCTCTCTGCTTTCTTACTTCTCTCTCTCTCTCTGGTTCCTTACTTCTCTCTGTCTCTTATCTCTCTCTCTCTCTCTGGTCCACCTTACAAGTGAGTGCATGTATGCCCGTGGGTGCATGTGCGTGTGCTCAATACTTCCCTACCCATCCACCCCACTCACACACATACACACACTACCCCACACCCGGCTCTTTCTGTACAAGGGGACCTTCCAAACTTTTCACTGGCCTGAAAGGAGAAAGTAGCTTGGGAAAGTCACTAGCCCGATCGAATTTCGAAGCTCCAGGCTTTTTGCCGTTTGCAGTAGTCATACAAGAGAGAGAGATCTAGCTCTTGAATGACTACACCAGTCGGGGGAAAAAATCGATAGCCTGACAAGCTGTTGAGGTACGATTTTGTAATGTCCCGCAAGATTTCTAATGACCTGAGCCACCAGACTACCGTTTTCCCCATCCCCGTCTGTCCACACAACTACATGTATGCTTGGGGGACATAAGTCCCCCCACTTTTTTCTCGATCCGCCTCTCCGCCCTCTTTGTAGGCCTCTTTCCTCCCCCCCCCTCTATGATCTGTCTGTATGTGTGCGTGCTTGTATATGTATGTATGTGTGCGTGCGTATGTATGTTTTTACGTGCGTGGTTTTTTTCTGCCCACGCATATGTGCTTCGCTTCCTGTCCGACTGCGGTTTCTGTGGCCAGGGCCATTAGCGTTGCGCGCGAAAGGGATGAAACTGGACCGCATAGCGACAGAGAGAGAACAGCTTCTGGAGAGCTACCGCCAAAAACTGCTGGAGAACGCCGTGAAACGGCGCCGCAAGAAAGTGCGGCAAAAGGCTCCGACGACAAGCTGGATTTTTTTTTTCTAAAAGCTGTTTTTGACTGGCTGAACTTTAACCGTGAACTGAGGTCCGGCGATCTCCGTCTTTAGTTTACAAACGGATTCCAGAGCGCGCTTAGTCTAGGATGGCGGTTAAAGTTCATTCCAATCCGAATCAGCCATAACACTTTAACACTTTAAATTCTATGGGAAAACAGCTGTTTGATATGTACCTGCCTGGGGACGAGTCTGCTTTTCTGCTTTGTACCAAGTGCGCTGGGCATGCCTGCTGATAACCACAGCAGATAATCATGGTCAAGCAATCCCGTGAGCTCTACAGAGGGTAAACAGACTCATCTGTGCTTATTGATAGCTGTGTTGTTGAAAAGCAGCAGGTTTGATACCCATAACACATAACATTTCGATTTTTTTTGGGGGGTGGGGGGAGGGGTAATGGGGAGGGGGTAGGGGCTAGGGCTGGGGCTGGGGTTAGGGTTTATTATTAGGTATGGCTTTTGTTTTCATGTATAAGTTGAAGCCTGTGTCTTCGCGCTAAACAAGATGAAAGATGGTCTACGTATGCGGGGCTCATGAGCGTGGGAAAAGCAGACTCGCTGCCTGGAACGTTAAATGTTACGTACACAACCTAGATTTGTTTGTAACTTGTTAAAAGCTGGCAAAGGAAGACATATCTACTTGTTAGGGGTGACTTCAATGATATTTATCTAAACATGCTAAGTGTGATTAACCGTAACTGTGGTTCAGGGTACGGTGAACAGTCTGTATTTGTCTGTTATGCTCTCAAAGAATCATCTGTAATTGTCTAAAATCTCAACCAGTGGTTACATAAACTGTTTTATATTGAAGCTGTTAAATTGTAGGTATTAAAAAAATCCACCGGCAGATGTCGTAACAGCGATGCTGTACATGGTTCACCTGTCAAATATTTGATACCCAGCTGATAAAAAGGTGTCTTACAGACTGAACTTCAGGTAACAGGCAATAATCAGACTGTAAATGTCTCTGTCTAACCTGTTGCTGTTGCAGGCAGTGATCATGTGGAAGCGTGCTCTTCGCTTGGTGAAGCTGGTCTGCAAAGTAAGCAGAATGATGGGACAGAGGTAAAACGACACTTTGTGTGATGTCTGTGTCGCCGTCAGGGTCAAGCGACATACTTTGTGTGATGTCTGTGTGTTGGTGCCAAGGTCAAGCGACATACTTTGTGTGATCTCTGTGCGTCGCCGTAAAATCTGAGGTAACCTTTGCTAAAAACAGCTGGATGTGATTTTATTCTTGTTCTCATTTGACGGCCGAACTGAGTTAGCTTCTTATAACACTCTCTTTCCAGCTTTGACTACTCTTGTACTTTCTAATCTGAAATATCCGCTTTTGGCTTATGCAGATCGTATGAGCTGGACCAGAAGAGTCGGTGCTTTGTTGACATAAGCGAAAATTTAAAAACAACCATCAGCTATGGTGAAGGTCGGACCATCAAACCGGAGCTGTACAAGAGACGAAAAGAGGTTGTGTGTTTATGCACATGTATCTGTGTGCCCCGGTCTTCTTGTAAATTCAGGTCGACTTAGTGTTTTGTGGCCCGGGTATTAATGTAGGCTTCTGTCCTAAGTGTTTCGTGTCCATGTATTGACCCACACAAGTCTTGATCTAGGCTGTAACGAGCTTCCCCTACACCTGCCAACTCCCCTATTTCCTCCTTAACGATAGCACCCCATCATATCTATGCCCGAAAAGCAATCATCACTCTCTTCAGAAAAATGAAAACAGATTAGAAAGAGAATTCGAAGGAAAGCTTTCTTTTTGCGTTCCGTGTTGAATACTTCTACCATACCAGGAACGCTTTAATGGTGATCGGAGGGAGGGGGTAGGAAGGGAGATTACTAGCCGCCGAAAAGCGTGACACACGGAAGTGCGTGCTTCCTCTACTAAGTGCTGAAGCACCCGACCATTAGTTGTTTGCTGGCATCAAACGTCAGTCAACAAGGCTAAGTCGTGCTTATATAGAGGGGTTTACGGTGACGTCATCAGACGCCATGCTGGCTACCAATAAATACGATAGAACGTACCAGTCAAATATGTTTATAGTGTTCTGCAAAGGATGACAGTTCCCTTCTCCTTAAAGTCATTAGAAATGAAGGTAAAAAGGGCCAGGGGCTGTGATTTCTTTTAGAACAGCCAGCTACTGCACAGCCAGCATGGCGTCTTGTGCAGTCTTGGCTACTACACACTTCATGGTCGCGGTAAGCAAAATCTAAATAAAGTGAAACCCCTCTATACGAGATATGCGGCTCTGACCCCCAGATAAGTGCTTTTCTTAATTGTTTAATTGTGTTAAGTGTTCTGTCCTGAAGAAAGGGTAGTGCCCCAAAATGTCTATTTTGGCTGTGTCAAGTTTAGCTTGGTCCAATTTCCCGTGTTCTCCCCATAATTTTCACTCCAAGCTGCAGTCACTTGTTTTATTACAAGATTTGTCTTTTAAAACAGCGCACTCTGCGCTGGATTTTGCAATGCCTTTGTCGCACCCATAGAGACTGTATTAATTTTCGAAGGAAAAGACTCATTATAAGAAATTGACTCCTTAAAGACGAGAGCAATTCCTTTCCAATTCACGAGATACAGGCCTTCACACATTTACACAGAAAAGAAGTGAAATCTTTCATATTGAAACATGGGTACTTTGTTGGGGTTGTCATTTGATGATTTATAGCGCTCTGTCCTCATTTGTTCTTTATTAATTGATGACTTAACACCTATGACGGTGAATGGAAAGGGTATTTTTTTACCATTCAGATGTTCAAAATTAGTACTTTGCAATGCACAAAATTTACTCGTGAAAAAAGTATCCACCCAGGTGCGTCTTTAAGTACTTGTTTAGTCCCATCTCCCCGTTGTCCCTGTTAAGCATCCACCAGGCCGCATGCTGTTCTGTCCAGATTTCGTTCAGCTGTGAGGTGCGAACAACGCTTGGGCAGCCGCCGGAGAACCGGACACTCTTGCAGCTTGACCAGGTGAGGCAGGTTACACAGACTGGAGAGGACAGGTGTGCAGGAGGCACCTCGCTTTGGATAAGTGGAATGGGGAGATAAACTGAGGGAAGACATGACTTTGTTAACTGTGACGTGAACTTGAACGAAAACATTATAACACCCTTCGACAATTCAGACTAGTGAGCTTGGAGAAGAACAGTTTGTACTAAGATGTTGCCGATGTCATAGCACGGGATGCACGACGTCAGTTTTAACTTTTTGTTGCTCGGCAACATTCTCAAAGCTGTCCATGACATTTTAGTTAAAGAAAAAAGAGGTGTCAGGCGCGACTGACCTTTAAGCTTAGTTACAGACTAACAGTTATGTAACCAGGTAACCTTTATTCCTGTAAATTCCAGTAGCTGCAAGATATCTCGCCGCACTTTCCTTTTCTTTGCCCTTTTTATTTTTATGCAGGCAGTGACAGAGCTGCAGCAAGTACAGCTGTTCGCGGAGTATCCGTGTGAAATTCAGGAGAAAATGGTGCGCAAAGCTATTTATGTAAGGTGAGTGCCTGAACACATCCACGGACATCGTGATCGTGTGCCCACACACTCTCACACACCAATCTACATGCAGTCAACCATGTCAACTTTAAACTTGGATGGACAAATTTCCTTTCAGTTTGGGGTGGAGGGGGTGATGCGTTACAGAGAAGATAAATCAATTATTGTACAGATATAATTTGACCATAGTCATAAAAAAAGATAAATACTGCAATATAATATGGATGCAAGAATATTGCGGAACCTTCATGTTACCAGACGACGTCAGTACAGACGCGCAGGCGCTGTCTTCACGAATACCTTCTACACGCGCGCGCGCAGCACAGAGACCTTTTGTATACACACATGCCCGACTGAGAGAGAAAGAAAGAGAGAGCACTATAATAAAGAATAAATGGCCTAAAAATGAGTTTTTAAAAACTGGACAAGACAGAAACTCCACTTTTTGTAAAATCCTCATGGGTCGATACCAGAAACTTTTTTTAAAAAATAAATCCTTTTTCATTTTGCGTCCAATGAAGAAAAATGAGTTGTCCAATCGTCAGTTAAAGTTGTGCAACATGGTAATATATAGAAGTGCTTTGACTGTGTGAGGTGTAGCGATAAGTGACTGTGTGAGGTGTAGTGATACGTGACTGTTGTGACATGCAATGATAAATGCGGCGGGACTGCTGTGATGTCAACGGTTATAATGTACAGAAAATGTCCCGTGTGACTTTGTGTGGCGTAACATGTTGCAATGCAGCATCGGTTTCAGCACGATAAGGTGCATCAGTGGAAACGGATTGCTACAGTCCTACCTGTGATGTGCATAGTGTCCACCACAGGTTATCTTATCTCCATTGTGTGTGTTTTTCCTCAGCATTGGTCCAAAACGGGTCATTGTTCGACAGGGACACAAGGCGCAGTACTTCTACATCATAGTTTCCGGCGAGGGTAAGCTGGTCAGTTCATCTCACTCTCCACCATACAGCGTTCGCCCTGCTCAGCCCTTAACATGTAGGGATGACAAATGTGGGTTCGTGCAGAGCTCCTCTGCGCACGTGCGGGTACGTGCAAGCGAATGTGGGTAGCTGTCCCCAGTTCTGCTGACTATGTAGGTAGGTAAATTAAGATAGCCAGTGCTTCTACCTCGTAGAGATTTTGCAGTATGCGAGGAAGGCCTGATCTGCTGCCTAGCTGCATATCTTGTCCCCGAACGCCTGTGTGTGCGTGCTTGACACTCATTCGCTCACTCATTAGCACGCACGCACGCACGCACAAAGAGGGAGAGAGAGAAGAGAGAATTGATTGGTTTTTAAATCATCGAATCAGCAGCGAAGGTGGGTATGAAAGGTAAAAGCCCTGGGAGCTGCAAGGAGAGAGGAAAGTACCTGGAGAAAACAGATGTCACACGCAGAGAAAGTACTGCACTGGAAACAGGCATGCACGCATAACCCCTGTGTTATGGACCGCCCTGAAAACGAAGAGAAGGGATTGAGGGAGACTGTGTCAATGTGACATCTTGTTATATAACGAATTTTGTACGTGCACGATGCCTTGCGGTTGTTGTTCAGCTTTAGTCAAGCAGCATGTGATGGACCAGAATACAGGCAAGGAGAACTTGGAGACTTTCTTGAGGTTCGTTTCCGAGGGGATGACGTTTGGGGTAAGAGCTCGATTATGAACTCTACGCCTTTGGACGGGGTGTTATGATATTGCATGAGTAGCACTAGGAATTTAGGTCTTAGACTTCTTCATCGGTCGTCTAAAGTCTTACCGTTTCATTCAGAGAATATTTTAAAATCTCTCTGTGTGTGTGTGTGTGAGAGAGAGAGAGAGAGAAGACAGAGAAAGAATGTCTGAGTGTGGACCTTAACCTCTGCCCTTGCACGGGTGTGCACGTAACTCATGTTACACTGTTGGTGTCCCGTATCGGTATGTTCACGAACCCCCGTAACTGTGCCCAGACAATGAACACGCGAGTTTGTGTGTGTGTTTGTTGTTTTTGTAAGTTATACAAATCCGCACGCCTGAACTGATCCACACCAAATTCTGTACGCGTGTTCCTTTTCACCCGCAGATGGTCATAGACCATATTTCGACCCTATGCCTAGGCCTAAACAACAATTAAAATAACGGCGCCCTTAACAAGTCGTACACATTGATCAGCGTGCAAGAGAGATCACCACAATCCCCCTTTTGTATAAAGAGTAGGCTACTTTCCTTGTCTCGCATGACAACAGGGAGATGGCAGGCAAGGGTAGCAGTTATGGAAGGTGTAGGGGTTGGGGGGGGTACTAAAGAGGTAGAGGTGGGGGTTACAGAAGGGTTAGGGGTGGGCGGGGTAAGAAAAACCCGGAAAGCGCCGGGTCCCCTGGCTAGTATATATTAAGGACGCACGTGCTTGCAGGAACTGGCCCTGATCGGGCGCTTGTGTCGCACGGCGACTGTTGTGTCACGTGTGCGTATGCAGCTGCTGGGCGTACACATCGATGATTTCCACGAGATTTTCGTCCTTCCTCGTCTGACCGAAGACTTTCAGCCTCACGTCTCCTACCTCAAGTAAGTTTATCTTTCCCTCACCGTCGGCTCGTGCCTTTGTTGGGACATGCGCTATGTGCATACTGGGGCCGATTTCATGAGCGCTAGAGCAGCCGATCGACTCCGGAAAGGAACCACTGAAGGGGACATGGCACGCGTACGGCAGCGTTTGGAGTTCCCATAAAGGCGCAACAGACTTATCCTGGCCATTACTAGAAAGTAGGAATGTCCGGCTGGGAAAACAGCGCCTGATTGGTAGAAATTATCAGCTCTGATCACATGACAGCAGTATTTGGAAGTCGGAAATCAATAAGCTAAAGTTGCCGACTTCCCCGGCATTTTTGCAGACCTGCTTATGACCGGCACGATGGGGGTGTGGGATGTCTGAATATGTTACTTGGCAGCAGGCAGCCATCACCCCTGTACAGGTGTCACAAAGAAATGTGTCCAAATCCATAATTCTCACTGTTTCGGTCATTAACGACAGTTAAGCTACCGAAACACCCTCTTCCCCTGCCAAACACCACCAGTACACCACTTCCGCCGCTCCCTAGGGTCTGTGGTGTCACCAGAAGCAACGGCCGGATGCAGCGACGAGAAGCATTTTGGGTTATGTGGACAATTATTTTTCCCAACAACTAAACTAGGTTAGTTCACAGCAAATAAAAGTGCTTGGAAAATAGTTCATATGTCACGAATGCTTCGGCCAACCATAATCCAAAACTCATACTGTTGCAGAAAGTTTACAAGGAACTATATCGGCAATATGCTACATGTGTACAAAATGTACTACTACTGTGCTAATAGTATGCAAGTGTACTATACATCAGTACTAGTACTTACAAAGTAGTTCATTAAAGTAGTACTAAATGTAGTAGCTCACTGGTACGCTACAGAGACAGAGTACCGTACCGTGCTGTTTTTGGTAAATAAATTGATACCTATACACTCTTACCCCACCCATAACCCCACCCCGAACAAAGTGTTTTTGAAAATGTGGAAACAATAGAGCAGGGGAATCGAGCCTCCTAGTTTATAGCTGATACACCCACGAACGCTTGTTCCACTCGACTATGAACCACAACGGCAAAACGTACTCATTGTACTACAAGAAGAGCTATTTCCCTCATTGCATCCATTTCCCCCGTAGCTATAAAAAGGGGCAAGTCCCTCATTGTAGCCATAACAAGAGTATTTCCCAAGCGCTTTCTTTAGCTGGGACCCTTTTGTCCCTAAATCTAGTTGGCAAAAACAATTCAGGGTCCCGGGAATGAAGCGTGCCTGTTGCAATGGTGTGAAATACGGGGCAGGAGATATGCAGAGGAAGCGATCATCGCCACTAGGTTTTCGTATTGTGCAGGGAGCTGGACATCATGCTTGGATGGCCTGTCGAACAGCTGTACGACTACCCCAAGTTGTGTGAAATGTTTTATTTCAGGTAACAGTCAGTGCCGCACGCACACTCTCTCGCCCTCTCTCTCAAACACACATCCTACACGCTCGCATCCACCCACGTCAAATTTTCCTTTTTTCCTCTAAAGGTCGACATCTCCGAGCGACACGATTGATGTGATGGATGTTAAGTTTATGAGAGGGAGACTGGCTTTGTGACAATCTGTAGGTGGTCTTACACAGCTCGTTCCAGACTGGAGTTTGGTGAAGGGAAACAAAGCAAGGAGGATGGAAGACAGATGAAAGGCAGGAACAAGGGGAAAAGGCTTTTTGAAATGAAACGTAATTCGTTAAGTTCGGGTAGTGCTCGGAAGCGAGAGGAATCCATAAGAATTACTTGCAAATGTATACGGTAAAACACGATCGATCACAAATTTATTTTTTGATGTAATACCGCTCTCTTTGGTTGCAGGCGGAACAAAGTGATTACCTATGACAGCAAAACTTCGCAGAACATTTACATTGTTCGCACGGTCAGTGGTTGCCCATCCTCCACAGTGTGGAGTCTGTTGTGCGGTCCGTATTGCGTGCGTGCGTAATTGCGGATAGAATTGTAGAAATCCAGCCACAGCAGTATCTTCTCTCACAGCGAGTAGCAGCTGTTCTATCAGAGGTACCGGCTAACAAGGTCAGAGGTAGGTACTACTACAGCCAGGGTTACCTGTTACCAGGGTCAGATGTGTCGGCTACCACGTGCAGTCAGAGGTTTCTGCTAACAGAGACAGAGTACCTTCTACCAGTCAGAGTACCTACTACCACAGTCATGCATCCAATGGGCCCCTGGTAGTTGAGTGACACGTCGCTGGCTGCAGAATATTACTTAGAGTGCAATGTTTGAATGTTGCCTGCTACAGTTGAGTTTCTCGCGCAGGGTTACTGCAAGGTGTTTCGGATGTTGGAATGGAAGGACCGCCAGGAAGAAGGACAGGAGCGGACCCAGCTGTTGCTGGCGATGACCGACATGCGCCATCGTTCTTACGACAGGAAAGGTGACAGGATATAATCTGGAAGGCGGCAGGGAGGTGTGTGGGTGGGTGGATAGGTAGTGTGTGCGAGCGTCCCTCGTGCGATTTTTGAAAGTCCAGTTCTTGTCAGTGCATATCGTAAATCGAGCAAACATTGAAGGTGTGCACGTGGGTGAACGTGTGTGCCCTATAGTCTTGGAGTTTGTGCGAGTGCGGCAAGGCGGGGAGTGGGTGGGGGGGGTGCGCTTCAGTATGTGTGAGTGCATGTGTGTGCCCGCCCGGGGGGCTCAAGGTGTCATTCCTGTTATAATCAACAGCAATCCGGCCAAGGTCGCAGCGTGTGTCCAACGCAATGTTCGGGATGTCACTGATTGGCCGCAAAAAAGTAGCGGTGAACACCTATCTGGAGAGGGGGTCCGAATACGTATCCTTCAGGAAGGTCAGAGGTCATCTCATGACACCGGTCTACTCATAGGCTTATACAGTCGAATCGGGTTAATCGGACCACATCGGGAGTGGTCCTAATAACCGGCTGGTCCGATTACACGAACATGCCCTGTGTTACAATTAAGACGGCACGTGCTGTACGCTTTACATCCGCTGTACGCAGGCGACTTGCGTCTTCTTTTTGTTATTCGCTGTCACGTTCTTTGGTCCGTTTAAGCGGAATTTTGGTCCAAATAAGCGAATAATATTAGGCTTATGTACACAGGATTTGCTTCGGTTCTTTAAGATTCGGTCCGAATAAGCGGCTGGTCCGATTATCCGGTGGTCC
The DNA here is from genome assembly GCA_004794575.1 of Lanistes nyassanus. Taxonomy (NCBI): domain Eukaryota; kingdom Metazoa; phylum Mollusca; class Gastropoda; order Architaenioglossa; family Ampullariidae; genus Lanistes; species Lanistes nyassanus. Next base: position 157,661 of record SMGT01008225.1, on the reverse strand, counting down.
CATTAACCGGATTCGACTGTATATCTTATTCGCCAGATGGCATGTTGCTTGGTCAGAATAATCTTTTTCAAATATCTTTCATGAAAAATCGGTCACTCGGGATCCGTTTGACAGAGGCTTCAGGCGGTAACAGAAGTTTCTCAGTAGACACCAGACAGCAGACGTGCACACGTTATCGTCCTTGGTTTTTGCCACTTTACTGCGTTTGGAGCTGCCATTGTGAGAAAAAAAATGGGGGCATTTAAGAATGACGAGAACGTAATAGGTAACAAGAAGGAATGGAGATAAGGGAGGGAAAGGACGGCGGAAAGAAACGAACGAATGTGAAGGTCATCGTACACGCTTTGGCAGCACCTCCTGCTGTAGTCGACACTCCCTAACACAATTTATATATGGGAACTGTGGAATTACGCTAAGCATGCTTTTGTTTTCCTGTGGGGCTAGGTAAAGAGTCCAAGAGGTGATCTAGTCAAGTGGCCAGTCATCCGTGGTTGTGGGCCACACGACCCTGTGGAAGCGAAGACATTGTCAATGCCCAAGGGCAAACGCAAGTTCGTCCTCGTGAGAATTTTAAGGGAAGCCGATGTCTTTGTGAGTCCACACGATTGTCGAGTTTTTTTCTTCTTCCTCCTCCATCCTGCTTTCTGCTTAGACATTCATTCAGGATTTTCGTTGGCCTGAAAAATAAAGGAAGTAGTTTCTGAATCAAGCGAGAGTAGGCACAAAGTGCATGCTTTCTGTGTCTCGCCAAGAATGGACAATAGCGGTTTCTGTGTCCTGACAGGAGTGAACACTATAGTGGTTTTTGCATCCTGACAAAAATAGAGATCAATTTATTTTCTCTACCTCGAAAACGCTTTATTATGTTAGTGATCTGTCATGAAAAAGACTATGATGCTATTTACAGGGGTTGGACCAACTACCTTTGTTCAAACGCCGCGGAGAGTCACAGGCAGTAATTTTGGTGAGTCAGGTGTTGTCATGCACCAACCCAGCTCTAGCTGTCCTTTTTTAATAAATGCGTGCGTATTCCAAAACGTAGATATCATACGTTTGATCAGTGACACAATAGTTCACTTACAAAGCACACATTATTCCACAGCTGAAAAAATTACTGTAAGAGCTTCACTCCCCCCCCCCACCTTTTCTTTTGGTGGAGGTGTCTTTTGAGCTGTGTAGCAGTGTGGGTGATGTGTGTGAAAACAGTTGGGAAAAACTAGTCCCTTTGTCTGCAGAACCAGCCGAGTGCATACACAGGTTCATCCTGGACAAAAAAAAAAAAGCTAAATTCTGTGGACAAACTTTAAGTACCGTATAGGACGCATCTTCATCCCATATTAAATCTTTCTTGTTCCAAACAGCTGAAGTAGTTCTTGGCACCCTCGGTTTTTTTTTCTTTCCATGGAACCTTGTGAGTCTAGTGCAGTAGCTAATATAGGTTCACTGCTAGCAGCAGGGTATAATCTTCAGTTCCACCACCTCCCGAAGAAAGTCTTCCATGATTAAATTTAAAACAACTAGCTCTCAGGCTTGTGGACAAGCAGGAGGAACTCACTCCCATGACGATGGCGGCTTGCAGGTCAGCATGGGCGCAGAGTGCATTGCGCTGAACAAAGCCCTGTATTGCCAGTTCGCCACCAAGCAGACGGTTGACGTGGTCAACCACAAAGCCTTCGTGTACAGCAACGACCACATTCGCCACTGCTTGCGCGACAGGATGAACCAGGACGTGTTCTTGGAACAGGTGTTGGACAAATACTTCGTCAAGCTCTCCAGAAACATGCAGGCTGCCAGCAACATCAATTGACGTGTGAGGAATGCCATTGCTTCAGATGGTAAGCAATTTTAACATTTGATATCACTTATCAATTATTGCTAAATCACAATTGTTAACTGTGATAACCATAAGCTGACACAAGAACAACATACCACACAGAAGCTGACAAAGAATCGTTTAAAAAATGATATTTTTTACTAGCTCCTGACAAAGCCTGTAAAGAAAACACGTTGGGCCATCCAACCCATGACTTCAGCATACTTACCCTGACATCATGAATGTCATATGATCCACACATAGCATTGCTGGCAGTAGAGTCCACTTGAATATCTGTGGACTGTTTAGCTTGCATCAAAGGTATGCAAAGCATGTAACATCTTCGACATCCCTGCTAGGTCTGATTTGTGACTATAGGTCAGCCATGATCATCTGGGCTGCACCCACTGAGCGCAATACAAATGGTATTTGGCTCAGTGTCTACATCACCTTTAACTCAATAACATCAGCACGTGTCCATTATTGGGGTAGAAATTTGATACTTGTCCATCGTCATGCAAAGGCGGCTGCGTAGACTTTTTTTACAAATTTTTTATCGGAGCTGTTGGTCGACAAGGGAAGTAAATGATGTTTTCCAATTGTCTAATCATTTTTCTATGGAGTTTCCTCCCTTAGACCTAAAAATAGACCATATTTTTTTCAAAATTTTCTTCTGCGGGAACCACGCTACCGATTCACTTCTGGAAAAAAATTGCCAGCCGTCATGGTGTACCCAAGTGATTCTCTGCAAAGAAAGTTCTCGATAAATTTGATACTTGTCCATCGTCACACAAAGGCATCTGCATAGACTTTTTTTTTACAATTTTTTTCATCAAAGGCATTGGTCGACAAGGAAGGTAAATGGTGTTTTCCAATAGTACCATCATTTTTCTATGGAGTTTCCTCCCTTAGACCTCAAAATAGACCACTTTTTCACATCTTTTTCCACCGGAACCATGTTACCTATTCATTTCTGGAAAAATGGCCGGCCGCCATGGTGTGCACAAGCAATTCTCTGTGAAGAGAGCTCTCGAGATTTTTGAAGATATTTCAAGAGCCACTGAACCTGCCTGAATGGACCGACTGTAGACCAGTGGACCTATTCAAACTGTTTTTCGACAAACAGCTGATCAAGCTGATGAAGATTGAGACAAACAGATTATTGACGGAAAGCGCAAGTCTGGTGAGACCATGTTACCCAGGTCATAGGCTAACACATGGAAACAAGTGTCTCACCAAGAGAGATCTTTCATAAACACACACACAGGACTCCACAAAAGCGAAAATATGCAAACATTTTTATGAAACCACATTTGTAATGACTCCTCTTGCAAATGTGATTTTTGAATTTCATTATTAAAAGAGATACATAATCAGTAAGAAAAGTGTATAAATTCAAATATTGTAATTTTGTGATATAAAATCATAACTGCTATAAACAATAATAACAACTAAAGCGAAAGACTTGGTGTATTAAACATTTAACATTTTGGATATAGACAACTGTTTTGATGCATTAACAGATCAACATATTTTTGCCTAAAAATATGCATGTACAGGTACATGAAGTTCTAATGTCTAGGAACTATACAAGTAAATATAACATATAAGGTATGTATGATTAGAAATATGCCCCCAAACCACAAATCTGAAACACAAGACAAATTAATTTCAGCTATCAGTACTGATACATTAAATAAAACAAAGTAGCAGAACACAATATGACCTCTCTCTGATCTTCAATACCTTATATTTTTAAAAAAAACTACACAACATATTTTGTGGCAGAAAAAGGTGCAGACAAAAGATAACTTGCCTCTTGTGAAGCAATTCAGCAAACAGTCCCATCCTTGACTTTGTAAGTACATTGTACCAGCAAACATGCAATGACAGATATATATATAACTAGTTCACATTGTCTTTCAAGATTTATGTGGTAAAAGAAACATTTTCAGACCAACACAAAATATATATTGGTCAACTTTTCTAAAAGGCAGAAAAGAATTCCATCTATTTCTACGTTTGGATTTAATGATCAAATAGATCATCTGGAAAGTAATCAAGTCCAATCACTTTTGGCTGTGTTGCAGTCTGCCAGGTACAGATGAGGGGTTAACCAAGTGTCCCATGAACAAAATAATATTAGCTCTGTTATCAGCGATGACAAAGAGGAATGGATGATCAGCGAGAAAAGGAACAACCCTAGGTATGAGTCCAGTGGGTGCAGACGGGATGACTGCTGTTGCTGCAGCAGCTTCTGACCCTTCTTCGTTGACCTCTGCCACAGCCTGCATATACAATAAATATCACCAGCAATGACAGCTTCTGCAGTGACACAATGGTGGTGAATAAATTCTACGTGTGAAAAATCTGGAATCCAACTTACAAGGAGATATCAGTATTGCACTTGGATATAATTTATTTGAACATAAACATAGAATTGAAAGAAAACCTTCCTCCACAACAACTGTACCCAAAACCTAGCACTCCAAGTCTACTAGGACGTCGTGGGCCCAGGATAATGCCATTCCCTCTACTGTCTTCACTTTAAAAATTACATGCAAAAGTGCATTTCAAAGTGCAAAGGGAAATTTTGTTTGAGACAGATACAGAAAACAATGAAATGTAAGTCAGACCAATGCATAGTAAGCATAAAAGAGATTCAGCATTCTACGAAAGTGCAAGTGAATAGGAAAACCACAGAAATAAAACTGTTTACTGTCTTCTAACATTCATGCCGATATGTAGGATCTGGTTCCCTTTAAGTCCCAACCTCAGTAACTCTTCACTAAATTTTGATATGTGTAGGATTGTCATTATCTAAATCATTAATATTGTAACAATGGAAAAATCACCTTTTTCACTTCTCTTTACAATCTCGCAGAATAGCAATAAACACTTTTTTCTTATACATCCTTTGGAAATAGCTACTGCGAGATGGCTATACAGAAAATGTCAAAGGGAAAGAAATGGGACATCCCAAACTATGTGCTGCTGCAGATGATAAATTTGTTGAAAATAAAGATAAAAGCATGAATTATCTAAAGCAAGGATGTCAGAAAAGCACAATAACCCCTAGCCCTGATGAAGATGCTCTTGAGTACATAGCAACCGAGGTATATTATCAACCCCGAAAAGCAATAACTGCCACGACAACTGGTTACTCGTTTCAAAACCAGTGTTAAAGCAGTTAACCGGATTCCAACATCCCTTACCTAGCAGTGCTTGTATGATCCTGTACCAGTGATCACCAAAGCTGTGAACCACTCTCTTACCGAAGGTATCGTAGCTAATTTAACCTGGGTTGTGACCACTTCTTAAGAAACCTGGTCTTCACCCTAATGAATTGGCTAACTCAAGTCTCAAATCCTCCTTTCATTTCAAAGATTTTGGAAGAGGTAGTTCTTTGCCAACTGCAATTCCACTGAAACTGCGGTACTCTTATGTTGTCAATGGTCTGTTTGCTAAGGCTGATGAAGAAAACTTGTGCCTGTACTCGTTACTTAATATGTGCGCATGATTTGAGACTCTTGACTAGGGTATCTTTCTTGAAGGTCTGCACCCTTCAGCGGTTTAAGTCCTACCTGACTGGCCAAGGGCAGTCTGTCGTTATGCTTAAACAGCATGGGGAACATTTCAATATAAAAATACAAAATCAATACACCAAGCAATACACCAGCATCTACTAACAACTCCGCCACAGAAAAACACACCGATACTCATAAAGCAGAAAATAAGAAGAGGTACCATGCAATATTTGGAAACAAATCATCATGCAATCTCTGAATAACAATTATAGTGTTGAAAAAGAATTTCAAGCAGATGTTTATATTTTTTTTTTAGCTTTTATAACATTAACAAATGATGTTTATTTACATCCACATTTAGAGTTCCTGATTTGGTGGCTTTCCAGAGGGGACTGGGGTAACCAAGTGACCCATGAACAAAACAATGTCAGCTCTTTTGTCGATGATGAAGAACAGAAACGGATGGTCCGCCACAAAAGGAATAACAACAGGCATGCTACGCATCATCATAACCACTCCTGTTGCTGCAGCAGCCTCAGAGCCCTCTTCATTCACGTCTACAACAGCCTGAAAATAAAACGTTCCAGCCTGCACTTAACCGTCTCATGATAAAAATGTGCAGATTTATTTTAAACTGTAGGATACCATAGTTTTTTTTCTGGTTTAAACATAGACTGGTAGAGACCCATCAGTTGAGAGAATGCACTTCACACAAAGATCTGAGAAAGCCAAGTATTAATCTTAATCCCCACTTCAAGACTTCTGTAGCACTTGTACTAACAAAAACAAAACCTACCAAGTGGTTTTGTAAATGAATAGTCACAGTTATCTCTTAATAGTATAACTTTGTAGTCACCAACAAAAATACTTTCTAATCCTATCACAAAAAGTTATTTAAAAAAAACCCACTAAACTTCTGACATCACAGAGTTTAAAGTCTTATTTTCATGCTCGGAACCAGCAAATCTGTCTTTGACAAAAATTCTTTCTAATCCCATCATCCAAAGTTTTTTTTAAAAAAACCCTAAACTTCTGAAATCACAGAGTTTAAAGTTTTTCCTGCTCAGAACCAGCAAATCTGTCTGACGGTAGCTTCTCTTTCACTGCCATATGAACAAGGTTTTTTTTCTTCTTCATATGTCCCCCTACACCAACATTTCTATCTTTCCTTCTTTTCTATCCTTGGGCATGTACATGGGATGGGTGTGTAGGTGGGTGTTTGAGTCAAACCCTATGTGAAATAATCTAAAGACCTTATGTTGGTACATACAGGTATCCCTTAACTGCAGTGAGGAAAACCTAGAAACCTGAACTAACTGAAACCTATTATTTGTTTACTATCGTGGTGGTTGGTACTGATTAAACCTTTTATACAATCCAAAGCAATACACCACCAGCTTTTTCCTCTATATTTGTATACACACTTAGATTAGCTCAATGCAACTAAAGAAATCTCACTGTAGGACTACTGTTATTAACACCAGCTGAACTGTACATTTATACAGTACAGCGATCTCCTCAAACCCAAGTAAACGGCGTAACTGCTTATAAGGATAGCCATCCCACAAAGGCCTCAGACATCAACATGACATACCTACAAAGGACAAGCTGAGGTAAATAATGCCCATTTTACAATGCTGTATATTCACCACAAATTTGTTTTCCTTCTCTCCAACACATTATGACACAACAACTACCACAGAAGATTTTTTTCTGCTCAATGTCTCACCAACCGAATTAAGATTAATTTCCATTAAGTTATTAACACAATGTTACCAATAATGGATATTTAAAGTTGATACTGGAAAGTCAATCCTAAATGTTTTAATGCCTTGCTAAAAGCAAAAAATGGAAAAATAACAGAAGGGAGAAACAAGCCCCCCAAAATACATTAATGCAAGCAGAAGGTTCAAGGATCAATGGCAAATTAATAAAGTTTGCTTTTATTTCCTAACATCTTTTCACAAACGAAAAGAAAAAGATTTGACTTGTTAAAAAAAATGGCACACCAGCATACCTACAACAAAAGACTAAAAAGAAGACTTGAACAGGAACACCATATAAAGTGTGAAGAATTAAGTATGGTCAAGTATTGAGTGCTAAAGCTGTAAACTACACGAGGAGGATGAACTACATTTGTAAGTTTTGCATGATTGTGCTATACCTTGTGATAGACCTCCGAAATGTAGAGACCTTCACTTGGCTGTTGCACCAAGCCTGTGAAATCAGCATCAGCCTCAGAAAATGCCTTGACCATTCCCAGACTGACCAGCACTTGCTTCAGCGTCAAAGTACTCTCCATGGAAAAACGAGGCAGCTGCAGGCTGATCTAAATGTTTGAAACAATTGCACACACACACACACACGCGCATGTGCAAACGTCCACACCCATGCACAGAATTCTGTAAGTGATATATAAACTTCCACAAAACTGACAAAAAAAACAAAACCAGATGCTGAAAAAGTAAAGATAAGCACACTCTATCGGTCATACTGTGTTGTTTCTTGAAATTAAATCACATGCTCATATTGTATGCCAGGAACAAAAGGACCAATAATAAAACAAATGTTGTAGTAAAGAGAGTAATTTTAAATTTCAAAATGAATATGATGACCAGTATCAAAATAACAGCAAATGATGTAATGTAGTAAAGCGAGTAATTCTAAATTTCAAATTGAAAATACACGTTTGAAAGAAAACATTAAGATAAGTAGTGCCAAAAATTAATTTTCTGAAGTCAGTATCATTTATGAACATTAGCACAGTAAAATGAAAAAAAGGTAAACTTATGAATGAAATATTAAGCATGTACTTAATATGCACGAGTGTGCGCATGCAAATACACACATTCACAGTCACACACATATCCATAAGTATACATATCAAACAAACACTTGTACATTTTTTTTCATTTATGACATCAACTATTTAACTGCTTGATGAACTAATTGATTACTTTAGGGCGGGCTAGGATAGTTCAGTTGGGAGAGCTGCGGACTAGCAGGTGGAAGGTTGCTGGTTCGAATCCTGGTGTGGCCAAGGATTATTTCCTGGAGTTCAACAGTGTGCAAACTCCATTCAGCCATTTCCCCACACATTAAACTGCCTGTCCGCACTGACCATCTTACTGCAGTCTGGTGGTTCTTTCAGTGCATAGTTTAGTAATAGACCCCATCCCCCATAGTGCGAAATCACCGTGACGTGGAAGCACTGTCCCTCTAAACCACCACCTCCACCACCTCCTCTTTTCTTTAGGGCTATATGTAATAATAGTTCTAGCTAATTAGACGCTAGTTCTAACTACTAACACACTTTTAAAAAATTAACTCATTATAAGCCAACTGTCCAATTTGAATTTCAAAGCTAACATAATATGCATGTTAAGCAGGAAAACAAACGGGTCATTTGCTGTGCATAGCAGGAAACCCACTGCATGAACTGTTAGTCCTTCGTATGTAGTCTTTGGAGTTTTATCATGATTTTTAATAATTACACCCAGGCTTGGCTGTGGAAGTCAGGAAAGCCATTGAAAAAGTCCCGAAAGTCTACTGAATATAGTTTTCCTTTTAACAAGAGAAATTGTCTGTACTTCTCTCTATTGTTTACAAAACTGGTGTCGCTAAAAGAAAAACTTCTTATGCCTGTGCTCACCAAGGACAAAATACATACTGTGACAGCAGTCGCAAAACAGTAGTTATGAAGAAATCTTACTTCTTCTTTACACATTCTCATTAGCTTAAAACTAAAACAAAACGAGTTTTAATATTACTTTCAATATAAGAAAAACCCCAATTTTGTGTTCTTTTGGGTTTTTTTTGTAGTTTCTCTTATGGGTATATAGACTATGGTACACTGCAGGTCAATTTACTGCAATGCTACTGTAAGCACTTTGTTTGTCACTAACATTACTGGGTATACTCAGGCAGCATTCATAGTTGCTAAGCAGCATATACACCTACTTTTTGTCCTGATGTCATTGTGCTCCTCAACTCGGCTAGACTGCTTGCTGTCAAGTTTGCCTCCAGATCTGCCAATCCATCGTCTTGGTCTGGCAAAAGAATGAGCATGCTGAGGTCATAGCCTGTAGCCCCATCTCCTCTGGAATATGGTAGCTCAACGGCAGAACACTTCAGTTTCATGCTACGCGTGTAGGGAAACTTTGTTTGTTGACTCATCATGTCCACCTCTATTTTTCCCTTAGGGCTTTTAAAGATGCCCTTTACTGTCTTCTTTGGGTCAAACTGGTTCATCCAGAACCCCTTGAAGTAGGTGGCCTGAACTAGCACCATAGCTGTAAGTGGATTCAGTGAGCCTGGAGGTAGCAAATCCTTGATTTTGCCAACTGTCTTTTCAGACACCCATGTGTTGATGTTCTTTCGTTCTGCCTCAGCATTTCCAGTGAAGTCTGCATTCTTAGCATCTGCACCAAAGTACATCTGGGCATCTGAATTAAATTGCTGGTTGAGTGTCACAGTCTTGCTAACATAAATACGCTGGGCTCCAGCAAGTGTGTAGCTCTTCTGCTTAGCAGCTTCAGCAGCTGAAGACATCAACGGCAAGTACGCACCGAAACCTTTCAGAGGTCTCTCCTGTGAGGGCCATTTCAAAGCCTGGGCCATTTCCTCAGCTGTGCCACCACCTGCACCTAGCTGTGTCAAAGCAAGTACTGTGCTGATGCTGAAGGGAGCCAAAAAGAGGTTTTCATCTTTTCTGTCAGCTGAACATTTATGAAACAGCTCCAATCCAAACTGTGTATTGGCTTTAGAAACAGTTCTTATTTCTGGCACATCTTCCAAGCTTCCAGTTGCCATGACAATGAAGTTAAATATGACAGACCTCTGGAACAAATAAAACAAGATGAAAATTACTTCGTCTTTCTTCGTCGGAAATGTCACAGTGACAATGGTCTGTATTACTGGTTCACAAAAATATAGTGTATTTACTTATTTAGTGTTTAGCTATGCATACTTAACGACTGCTATTTCAGAGCATGCAGATTTGTAGGAATATGAGTGCAGAGAGGAGTTGGAGATAAACAATGGTAATGAAACATTCTCTGTGGATCACAAGCCCCTGGGTGTTGGACCATCTCCCCACCCCCCACCCCCCACCCCACATTTACAAGGGTAGCTCTGCAAATAGACGTAACATCCCAAGATAAAGCACATGCCGAATCAGCATCCAAAGCTACGCAGACTTGCTGATCAGCGCAGATTATTCACCCGTCTATCCCTGAGAGTGTAAGAAATTGTTGCGCTATTTTACACATATAACAGATTTTTAAAAATTGGGCGGGGGCTGTCGTTAACAAATGTTACATTGCTACTTTAACTTCTAGAGTTAGCTGCATTTTGGGTGGTTTTTTTGCGGGGGAGGGGGTGTCTCCCTAAAAATACAGTTTACAGTACAGCATTGTACTTTGTACTATTGTAGTACTCTGAATTAGGGGCAGTGGCTATTAACACGGCAAGGGACACCACTCCGCAACAGTGCCGTGTAAACAATTCGCTAATATTTTTACGGCTAACCCTAACCTCTACCCTCCTCCTCTGAACCTTACCCCTACCCCCTCCCAAATCCCCACCCCGAACAAAGTTTTAAAAAATGTGGGGACAGAAAAGGAACACCCGAGTTTCGAACTTCACTCGGTAAAACCAACGTGGATTAGATCTATATTAGTGAGTCGTTTGTGTTCATTTTTTACCCATAACACTGCGCAATAGCGACTTTTATAAAATTATAACCCCTACTCTAGACGTCAGCCGTCCACCGCGCTTCTAGACTATTTGTGCGTGTAAATAAAATAGCCACTTCCTGCTATATACAAAAAAGACGTCCATTATATATCATAGTATATGATCATATACTATAACTATGATATATAATAGACGTCAATATTTTGTTTATAGCAGGAAGTCAAGTGTGATGTACCCCTTCCTTCAAGTTGTTAGTTCTTACAAACACGCTTCTCTCCCCAACAAATCTTAATCTGGTATCTGTTGTCCTTTAGCTTTTCTCTTATTGCATTTTATCGTAAATTTTTAATTCTGATGTACTGTTGCACCAATTAGATTTCACCCAGATAACATTTTAAGGACAAAAATTCACTCCTACCAGAGTAAAATAAGTTGAGGACTGTCTTCCTACTTTCAGCATACTCTTCCTGCCAGGGTAGATAACTCTGTAATACTCGTAGTACGTAATGCTTGCATCAGTGTGAAAATGATTGCAATCTTCGAGATTTAAAAATTCTTTTGTTGAATATAGAGCAGAGAAAGATGTATAGTCGTAATACAGTTGCTCTGTGTAGCCTCCGTGTTTTTCTCGAAAACAGCTTTTTGAGACACCAAGGGCCTTGGCAAGGAGATGGACTGCCATTCGGACTTCATCGACGCAGTCGTTCTGCTCGAGGAGTGTCAACTTTGTCACATCTTGCTGCAGCTTTTAACACCAAACCGCATCGAAAATTAAACCTTAGCTTGCGACGTGGCAATTCTGTAGGTTTTGTTTAACTATCTTATTGATTTATAAATGTGTACCATGATAAATCCTCCTATAGATTCGTCTAACATGGTAATACTAACAGTTTAAGGCGTCTGTCGCAACCCGGCCGAGTCATACCTAACATTTTAAAACAAATCCTGGCAATCTAGTAGCATGCTCGTAAATCCACTGCAAGGTATTTTAGACCAAGAAGTTCCGAGCAGTTGACGAAAGTGGAAGCTGGAAGGTATGCCGTCGGATAACAAAGCATTTAGGAGGGAAACGCAGGCTCCAGCTGTAGGCTCCCACCTTCCAACATGTGGGATGGGCGAGAGGTGCGAAATAGAAACTCCAAACAGAGACTAGAGATCTATACTGCTCAAAAGAATCGAAAGACCAGCTTTTCTTAGGCAGGTACAAAGCAGAAAGTGTCAGCAAGCGTAGACAACAGGGACACCCACTATCTATAACCAGACAGAATGACTAGCAGTGCAGCCTGCCCTGACGCTGGCTCATAGCGCTGCTCAGGTGTCCTGGGCCCAGCATCATCAGGCAGTGGGCCAGAGTTCTCTTTGCCAGTGAGTTCTGGTTTGCCAGATCATTTCACAATGACAGAATCCATGTCGATCTGGAGGCGAGAGGGTGAGGATTATCATGATCCCATTGTAAGGGAGTGTGAACCGCTTGGTGGCATGTCCATTATGGTTAGGGGGAGGGGGGTGAATGGGCATGGCCTACAGAATACTCCAGCACCTTGTCAAGGCAACCTCACTAGTGTTTCTGGTTGGGTTGGGTTGTCACCAATGCAACTTGTATGAAATTTGTGATACATGTATCAGATTTTTGTCACCTGTGGTGTCACACCTTTTTTTTAAAATCAACACTCTTACGTGCTCTGGAATGTGCATTGCTTCAGGGGCTGTTTCTGATCCCAGAACTGCAGGATTACGCAGGCTTCTACATTCTGCAGCAGCAAGTTAATGATGATGTGGAATCCCTGGTGAAGGAGGCGACATCGCCACACCGCACACGCAACATGGTGGCCATCTTTGACCAGCTGTCAGACTGCTTGTGTCGAGTTGCTGATATGGTGAGCTCCTGCTCCTAACCATGCATCATGCTGTGCTGTCTCTGTGGCTGACATAGGGCTAGACAAAATCCAGGTGTAAGCAGTACTCTGTTGTAACATTGCAACCAGTACTGTAGATGGCATGTTGTTTGACCCCCAGGATTGCTGTAGCTTCAAGGCTAGCAGCATAGAAATGTTAGTGTTTTTTAGCAGTGATTTCATGTGTACAGTTTGATTGCTTTTTTTTTTTTGCTTTTGGTGTCCATACTGTTTGCCAGTATTTCTGCTCATCAATGTACTGTTGGTGGCATTCTGTTAAGCAGTTACATTAAACTGCCAGTACAATACAATACAATCAGAAAAACAATCTCCCACCGCAACACCGTGTCACCATTTTCTGGCGCCATCTGTCACCTGATGGTTAGGGTGAAGGATTCATTTTAAATTTCTTAAGGGTCTCTTTCCCTTCTGCAACTTTCCAACCCTTTTTATTCTTTTATATATTTGTGTTTGTTTACTTCATTCAAAACATGTTATGGTGTAGACTTTGCATATTAAATTAGATATGCTGTATGAGAATTCTTAATTTTCATTTGTGCATTAGATTTTCATCTCTCATCTTGGACTTATATACGCCCATATTTGTTTTGGTTTAATTTAGTAAATGTATATAAAATTTATTCTACTTTTTATTTCTTGTCCTTGATTTGGTTGCTAGGCAGACTTTGTGCGTGTAGCACACCCAGATCGCAAGTTCAGTGATGCTGCAGAAGATACATGTGTGAAGTTGTCAAGTTTGGTAGAGAGGTGATTTCTTTTCCTTCTAAAAATAAATTAACAGTTGATGCATTCCTTTTACTTCTGAAAACAAAAAAGGGCTTGGTAGACAACCAGCACAATAAATTTAATGAACAGTCTGCTCTTATAAATGAGTGTGACTGTTGTATAATTTTGTTAAAAATAGTATCTGCCCCAGTTTTTGTGGACTCATTGTTCTGTCATGTTCACTTCACTGCTGATCTCTTTGACCAGGTATCAGTTAGAGGGAACATTGTTTATGTCCATTCACCAAGGTGTTGCCTTAGTGGATCACTCAGAAACTCAATCAGGGGTAAGCTCTGCACAAAGTTAGGGTCTTTAGCACCTGACCTTTTGTATGATGATCTGATTATTCATATGAACAGGCTGAACACAAATACCGCCATTCACAGTGCCCTCAAAGATGTGCTGGAAAAAGGGGATGTGCTGCAAATGGATCATATTGACCGCCGTGTGGCAGAGCTTTTCATGTTTGACTTCGAGCAGAGTGGCATCCATCTGGAAGAAAGCAAGGTAGATTGCATGTGTCACGACACTGATGTCAGTACTCTCTGAATGCAGTTTAGATTAAAAAGATTACTTCTCGTCAATCAAAGAGTGATCTAAGAAATGATGTATGTTTTACAGACCTGTCTGGTGGTTAGCTCCATGTATTGAAGTGCTCATGAATGGATTAGACCTGTTTCAGATACAATGTGATTTGCTTTATTTGCTCAGCGGCAGAGGTTTGTGGAACTGAATGAAAGCATTCTAATGCTTGGGAGCTACTTCCAGCAGGGAACTCAGAAAGCCGCGGCGGTGGCAAAATCCCAGCTGCCCGAGGGTCTCAGACATGTGTTAGTAGAAACTATTCCATACTGTCTGTGTTTGTTATTCTAATTTTTCTAACATCATAACCCCTGAAATTTCTACTGGTCATACAGTAACATCAGAGTGCTTCGTAGCATGAAATTTTGACTCAGTCTGCAAGCCCCTGATGTTTCTGATTCTCTTAGGTGCACTGGGGTTCTCCACAACATCGAAATCTGAGGATCCCTGATGCTTGGAAATTATTGACAGGATTATGGACATGAAATGATTTTAAAAAAACATGCCGTTTTCCAGCAAGGGTGGATATATATTAGTGTCCTTTCAGATTTTTGTTCACAGTATAGATACATGATCCTGTTTTGTGGGAAACCTCCATCTGTTTAGGTTTGGGTAGATTCAGCCTGAATAAATCTTAATGTTTTAAAGTGTAGTTGCCATAGAGCTGAGGATCTAACTGCCTGCATGCATAGTCCAGTTGTCTGATAGAACATTATGAGAACAAATTACATGGAGATCAGTTTTAGTTAGTTATGTTAGGCCACACGTTAGTTTTAGAGTAGAAAATGGCATTTTGTTCATGACTTTGTGAACAGATTAATGCATTATACATTGGCCATTGTACTTGGTTGTGCATTAAATAAAATTTAGAAATTTAGACAGTGCTGTACTTTCTGGTTCATGCATATTTATAATAAAATCGTGGTGAACAATAAAATGCATTTCATTCAAGAACAGTTCTATTTTAGAAATATTTTTATATTCAGTGGTATGAGATTGATGTCTGTGCTGTTGTAGATGTTTCGTAAAATACTAGCCTGCATATTGTGGGCATTCATTCACACTGAATTGAGGGACTGTGTCTTTGTCATTTTACAGATTTGGAGTTGATGGAGACAATTTGCTTGTCACAGGCTTGTTTTCAGACCATTACAGTGATCTGGTGAGTGCTACCCGTATGGCTAGGTTAGTTGTAAATTTTTTGGTAGTTGAAAGGCGTGGGGTGGGGGGGGGACTGTTGGGAGGCGAAAGTGAGAACTTTTAAAATCAGTGCATGCTCACGTGTGCATAGGCATGCAAACTCTTTCACTACTTTTCTGTTTCTGCTCAGTGTTCTGTATAACAAGTCAAGGCTGTGTTGAGGAAGGAATAATTTATATAAATTGGGGAAGATGGGGATGGTGTGGGATCTATTTTTGTGTGTTAAATTTACAGTTCACTGTCTTTGGTGTTCAGGTGCGTGAGATGGCATACAGAGTTTTCTTGTACCCTGATGCACACCAGGAGCAGCTTCTCACAGGTTTGCTGTCAGCAAGGCATAAGCTGGCCCACCTGGTTGGCTTTAGCACCTATGCTCACCGTGCCAACCGTGGCACCATGATGGAATCACCAGGTGTGCATGGCTAATTGCTAAGAATGGAATTAATCTTACAGGTGTTTATGGTGTAATAGGCAGGAGTGTAACAGTTCAAGTTAATATCTTAGATTACTGTGCACAGTATGTTTGTTCATGTTGCAGTGAATTGGCAGGGGTAGGGGAGGGAAGGAGGGATAGAAAACTAGACTGCTAATTTTCCATCAGCTTTGTTGGGTTGGGGGTGGGGGGCTTTTAGTTGAATTATAGGGATAGCATATGTGGTGTGCATGTTTAGCTTACTGGCAATCTTGATATTTTAGGCTCTTATGTAAGAAATACTATATCACATATAAATGACTATCACTGATGTTAGGCCTGAGGTGGGATATTTCTTTTTGCATCAGATGGCCGATGGCCAACACCACATGATCAATGAAAATGAAGGCCCATTTCTCCCTCTCTTTCCCCTCCTTTAAACCACCTTGGCAGTTAAAGTGTCCGCTTCTGAGGAGGAGGTCAATGGTTCGTCCTCTGGCTGAGCCATGCCTAAGACTTAAGAATGGACAATCTAGTAGCTGCCCTCCCTTGAATGTTTTTTCCATGGAAGTTCCAGGCCCACATGCCAGACCACCTTTCATCCTGTTTAGTGCAAAGACACAGGCTTGAACTTATACAGGAAAACAGAACTCCTGCCTAATACCAAATGGTAACTCCCCCCCCCCCCCAAAAAAAAATGTAAATTAATGTGGGTTTCGAGCCTGCGACATGACCATGAAAGCCAGCGTCTTGAGCACTCAGCTATCGGTCGCCAAAAACTGGTGTCTTCACTGTAACTATAAAAAGTAGTTGTTACGGCTTGGCTTGTGATCATCTGTCCTTGTGGTTATCAACCGAGACTTGTATGCACAGTGCCTTGGTGCCTGGAGTGCCAGGAACACGTGGGGAAACAATTTCTGCTGTCCTGCCAGACGCCTGACGCTATAGGGAACATTACTAGGACTGGTTGGCCCGATGTCAGTATAATGTGACTGGGTGGGACTGAAGCCTGTGTTGCGACAGCAGTCCCAGTGTGACAGCACATCTCAAGCAACATCATCCTGATATACACCTTGTTTGCATCAGGATGTTAACCAACAAACAACCCACCAATCAACCCTTCTTTTAATTTCCTGTCCCTGCGCATGCCTTCCAAGTGGTGTCCATTTAGAACCAGAGAAAGGTGTTTTGTTTTCCTTATCTGTCTTTTGCTTCTCCTATTTTCTAGTTTGTTTTACAGTATTGTTTGCTATTTGTTTTGCCCCAGAAGGTTGACTTTGTCTGTCCTCCTTGGCTCAGTTTCATTGTTGTTATCACATGTAAATCTTTTTGCTGATTCTGGAAAGATCACGGACTTTCATGATTTGAATTTCTTATCTTTTACAGAGATGGTAATGTCCTTCCTTAACCTCCTGTCTGAGAGACTCAAACCAAGGTGAAAAAAGAGTTTCCGAGAAAAAAGCCTAAAAAATCCTTGTTTCTGGTTTCGCAGTTTTTTTTCCCAAAATAATTGTTAAATGATGGGGCTTATATTTGTTCCCCTTTCCTAAAAATATAAATTATCAAGAACAAGAATGATTAGATAGCATAAATGGATGTTGTCAAGTATAATGTATGTGTGCAAATGTATGTATTGTTGTTTGGGTATGTATAGTACAAGAATTCCCACTGATGGAGTGAGGGAAAAGAAGGGATGGGAAAGTTACCCAATTTTCACTTGCTCAATAGATTAGCAATTTTTAAATTTGCTAGCCCACAGAAATGTCCACCAGCCAAGATTGTTTGATCTTTTATCAGAACAGTAGGGGGGGATCTGATAGGTGAACAGGGTGATGATTTATGATCCTTAATGGCCCAGCATAAGTTTGTAGAGGCTTGAGACCACTGGAACATGGCTGTTCACCATTTCTTATAATTTTTAGGTTTTGTTAGTAGGTTTAGTATTGTTTACCTTTGTGTGCATATTTTTTAGGGTTGAAGTGGAGTTCCAAGAAATGCTTCGCTTGAAGAAGGAGCAGGGTGGCTCAGGCCAGGTAATCTGAGAGAATCTAAAGTCATCCACAGAATGTATCGGGCTGCATGATTCCTCACATTTTCAGGAAAAAAAATGGTGCACAAGAGCTTTACTTGTACCTCTGTCAAAATAAGAAATGCCACTGTAGAAAAACTGTAACTGACCTCATTGTGTTGGTTTTTGCTGCATATACATTGTAATTGACAAATGACTACTTTACCATCTTCCTGTGACTGTGAATTACACTCCCTGCTGTTCACAGAGAGTGCAAGCATGGGACCCTCCTTACTACTCTGCTTTGGGGAGGCAGAAAAAGTAAGTGAATGGACAGTTTAATGAGGTTGGTGAACAGTCCTTGCATGCTTATTTTCTCTGTCCCATATCATGCATGTGCTTATTTGTCCTCCCAAACCAACCCAGACATTATGCCTACAGACCTACCCACCTAAACATGCCCCCCCCCTCACTCTCTCTCTCACAGAGAAAAAGGATGCATCCTCATGCATCTTATTTGGAACATTGTGAGCTGACTACACAATTCAATTTCTAATAACTTTCTTAGCATTTACCTGTTTAAAATAAACTTCATGTTTCTGAACATTTGGTACATTTTCTTCATCAGCATGCACATTATATTGCAGGAACGAGTCAGTGTTTTTTCGCTTCTCCTTCATGCAGATTTTTTTTTTATCATGGAATGGGAAGTGAGGATGTAGGAGCACACACACATGCATTTATCCTTATATATGTCACCTTGAAAATACAGCACATACATGTGTTGCAGGTGCTTGGTCAGTCCCTCAGACATTGCTCCGTACCTGTCGCTAGGTTGTGTCATGTCAGGTCTGGACAATCTCTACTCCTCACTGTGGGATGTGAGGTTGCAGCCACAGGAAATGGAGCCTGGCGAGGCGTGGCATTATGACGTCCATAAGCTGGTAGGTGTACACCTTTCGCAGAATTTCAGTGCCTTCTGCGCAGCCTTTGCTTAAGTACCTGACCATTCATTTTCATAAATAAAGTCTTTTTCTTCAACTAGATGAAAGTTCACCCTACTTTGTTAAAGCTGCCCACATCCATCCATGTGTACACATATATATGCATGGCCAAATTAGCCAAGCTGAGATGCATATTCGTCCAGTTAAAAAAGGCTTCAGGAAAGTAGCAGTTTTCTCCTGACTGGTGATAGCTAATCCCCTTGGAGGAGTGTCAGTGTTGCCGTTTATTTCAGACTTTGTCTACATGTCACATTGGAAAAAAAGCCATACCTTTTAACAATGATGTGAATCAATTTTTTTTTGTGCAAACTGTAACTGAAGGCAGTGGTCCACAATACAGAAGGGATACTGGGCTACATCTACTGTGATTTTTTTGAACGTCCTGGAAAGACAAATCAGGTGAGAATTCTTGTGACTTCTGTGTGTGTAGGTGGGGGGGGGGGGTTACACAAGGGTGCATACTCTTGAATGTATACCTGTTTGCCTGTTACAGTGAATTTGGGAGTTGACTATCACATACCTCTACAGAAGTGACTGATTTAAATTTTTGAAAAGTGATATCAGGCACCAGGAAGGAGGAGATGAGGAAGAAGAGAATGATGTCCTGTGTACATTGTGTCTGTGGCAGGACTGCCACTTCACCATTCAAGGGGGACGTCTACGAGAGGATGGTACTTACCAGCACCCCATCGTGGTGCTACAGCTAAACTTTCCGTCTGCGCAGGGCAGCACTCCAACCTTGCTTACTCCTGGAATGATGGAGAATCTCTTCCATGAGTTTGGCCATGCTATGCATTCCATGCTTGGCCGGACAAGGTACCAGCATATTACAGGCAAGTATTGTAATTGCTAACGAGCGACCTCATCACAGCTTCTGACTGTCACGTGATGTTGATTGCATCTTGAGTGTGACCCAGTGCTGAGAGAGTAACAAGGTACATTCTCACCCTGTACTGTAGACAAGAGACAGTGAACTAAGTGCAGAGTAGCAGTTTTCACCAAGTGCATTTTCACCTTGCACTGTAGAAGAGGGAAAATGAATTAAGTGCATCTGTACATTAGAAAAAAAAGATGTAAGATCCCAGTGGATCTTGCATTTCTGCCATGCTTTTGTAGTTTTGGAGATGTCATGATGTGGCACCAACAGGCAAGCTGCAAACACATGTACATCCACAAGCATGCATGCACACACGCACACTTAGGCCAGACTTATCATGGTCCTGATCCTGCATCATTTCAGATCCGCATCCCAGCTGGTGTGCAGTGCTGAAAAGAATCAAGCATGACCAACTAGTCATGGCTGAGTTAGCATGGTATCAGAAATTTAGGACTGAGTATTGGTTACCTGTCTAGAGCTATCCAGAGCATGAAAATGCATGAGTGCCATAGAATGCTGGGCTGTTTGCAGTATTTTGTTGGGCCAATATCTCAGCTCATGTTCACACTGTCCATTAGTTCCAGACTGAAATTCTCAGTAGCCCTTGACTAGCCGTATCATGTGTGTCATTATACGTCTGCTCAGTGGTAGTTGTAGTCCTCTGAGGCTGGGCAGCATGGTAAACCCTCAGGAATTGCTTATGAGTTATGTCCGTTTTTATTTTAAATAGGAACACGATGTCCTACTGACTTTGCTGAAGTTCCATCAGTTCTGATGGAGTTTTTTGCGAGTGATCCAAGGGTAAGAATAAGATATCTACCAGACCATAAACATAAAACTTGTCTTTCAGGACCATAAACATAAAACTTGTCTTTCAGGATCCTTTGCACTATGAGCATGCCTGATAATCTTACTTTAAAATGCAGAATGGACCTCAAAAAGAGTAAAGAATGGGGAAGAAAATGTTGAAAAAGTCCACAGAAGGATTTGTCATGATCCAAATATACAAACAGACATGCAAAAGATATTGGCGTACTGTGACAGGAAAAGTTTAGTCCCTGAAGGCCAAATTTGAGCAATAGTTTTCAGTCATACCGAGCAGGTTTATCTTACCTTTACATTGTAATTAATGTAATGAGGACACCTTAACTCTTTCGCGACACAGGCTAAGACCTATGTAGAAACCATAGAGGCCGCATAGATTTACACGTTTTTAAAAAAAATACTCCTTAAAAACTACCACACGCACACTAATCTAGTTTACATGTTTAGAAAGATCTATTCTTCTACATTCCAATGCAAACAACACTTTTAGTTAGAAATATTAAATAGAACTTACTATTTGGTGCCAAATGTAGTCACTTTTTGCACACACAAAAAAATTGAACCAAAAGGAGGTTTCACTGCGTGACCACTTCCCACAGGTAAATAAATCCAGTTATCAGGAGTATTCCACTTTGAATCTGTTGGTGAATGGTTCCACTTTGAATTAAAACGTAATTCCACCCTTGAAGTTCACAAACTCAGGGCCGCAGATAGACGAAAGGTTCTCTTCGCACGTGTTGCCATTTTGAATGACGGAAGTAGACCGGTCAGCCACTGCACTTAACATCGTTTGGCAAGCCGAAACTCATTTAGACAGTGCAGGGGAAACAACCGATGATAGAGCTTTACAACGATACAAAGTTTACTTCCCTTATACCGTTAAATAAGTCGCTGCAAATTTTGAATCTGTCGGATGGCTTCAACCTGCGCAGCCTCTACGGTCAGTCGGCAGTCGGTTGAAATCTGCCTGCGGTGTCGCGAAAGAGTTAATCTTGAAATAATTTAGGCATATGCACAGACTCTTTATTCTGCATAGGTGATTTCATCTTTCGCCTACCACTACAAGACAGGAGAGCCACTTAACGAGGCAGTTATACAAGATATGTGTGCTGCCAAACGCTTGTTTGCTGCTTGTGTGAGTATTTAAGCATACTTTTAATTTAAAAAGCTTTTGGTGTGTACATGAAGAGGAAGTTCACTATGAGGAATATTGAAACTACTGTCCTGACATGTCTTTATCATTTTCCAACCCACTTTCTGAGATTTCTACGTGATGTCATTTTGTGCTGTGATTGTGTAGGATCTTCAGCAACAGACATTTTACTCGGCCCTGGACCAGGTATATCATGGTTCCCATCCACTGTTTGCTTCATCTACAACTGAGGTCCTGGCGGATGTACAGGCCCGCTACTCCAGTATACCATTTGTACCTAATACCGTGAGTTTGTTCATAATACTAGTTCTTCTCATTGCAGTTTTTTGTGCATTTGAACTGAAATTTAGAAAATATGACTTCCATTTTAGGCTTTTTAAGGGATCATAACACAAAGAAAGGTGTATTGTTACAAAATAGTAATTATGACCTCATATTTGTGTTATTTTCATGGCTGTTTATATTGTGCCGTACATATTTCTACCAAGCAACTGTTTTGGTGAACAACATTTCATATACATGTATTACGTAACTGCATTGCAGGGGAAGGATTCATTTTTAAAAGGATTGATTCTTGGCCTGGTACTAGGCTCCTTGCATCCTTATTATAAAAAGCACTTATTAAAAAAGGGCTTTTAAGTGCTCTTTAGGCTGACTTTTGGCAAAGTTGCATGCTCAACTGAAAAAAGCACAATCTTTCATCCTCACGCCTAGCACTCTAACCCTTGATTGTATACACATGTATGCATTTTGCACAGATCCATCCCTGTAGATTGTAGAATTTTATTTGCAGTTTGACAGGTAATTGAATTTATAGAAAGCTTTTAAAGTTATTTGACAGTTAAATCCCCTGAAAACTTTTGGAGCGCCACTTCACGTTGCAGTCATGGCAACTTCGCTTTGGTCATCTGGTTGGCTATGGTGCACGCTACTATGCCTACTTGATCAGTCGAGCTATTGCTGCAAAACTGTGGCACTCCTGCTTCCAGAATGATCCATTTAACAAGTAAGTAATCATCTCGTTTTGTTCCTGGTATATAAAAGGAACATTTGAGAAAGTCTGTTAAATATGTGCATACTGGATTCAACCATTTTTCTTTTGTGTGATATTTATATATTGTCGTAGGGCAACTGGACATCGTTACCGCGAAGAGATGCTACAGCATGGAGGAGGCAAACACCCCAGAGAACTTGTCCAAGGTGAGATATTTTGAATGAGAGTTTCACTATTAGTTAAAGTACAGGAAACACAGGTATGATTTTGAGTCATAAGCAGGACAAACATACCCATGAGGTGCACATGCTTTGTTAATTTGTGTTCAGGTGTACAAAATGTGTTATATTGACAGTTTCCTTGTATATTCTTCTGTATAGAGTTTCTTGACGAAAACAGCAGATATTTTGTGAAGGATGGGGAAAGTACCATTTTACAAATTTCATAACCACAACCTCTATTCATAATCCACCATCAGGTACAATTTGTCATGTGACACACAAACTCGATTCTGAATCTGTTGCTCGAAGTGTTAAATAATGGCAGTTTTAACTCTTTGGCCCCTATACCGCCGGTTAACCGGCGGCGGCGTAAATGAGCCAAGAGGACGCGGTGTCGACAAACTTACGACGAATTGAAAACTTTGCAGCGACGCATTTAACGGTGTAAGGGAGGTAAACCTTATATTATTGTGAAGCTCTATCGTCGGTTGTTTCCCCTGCACTGTCTAAATGAGTTTCGGAAACAGTTTCGGCTTGCCAAACGAGGTTTAGTGTAGTGACCCTTCAGGTCTACTTCCGTCGTTCACACTGGATCTACGGGTTTAATTTGTTGTGTGTTGTTTTGTGTGCAAAAAGTGACTGTATTTGGGACCAAATAGTAAGTAGTATTTAATATTTTCAACTAAAAAGTATTGTTTCCATTGTGTTGCCGAAGAATAGATCTTTCTAAATATGTAAAATATATTGCTGTGAGTGTGGTAGTTTTTAAGCGGTAATTTTTTTTAAACGTTAAATCTATGCGGCCTCTATGCGGCCTCTGGGGTTGCTAGCCCTGCGGGTCCCTACGGGGCCAAAGAGTTAATGATTTTTATAAATGTGTTTATGCCATTCAGTTATCTTTATGGAAATTTTCCTCCATTTGCAGCCATGCTGGGCCAGACCCCAACAGTGGAGAACCTGGTGGACTCTATTTTACATGATCTGGATATAAACCAACAATTTCTCTACTCCTGATGCCTGATGTCTTTCGACAGTTATGTTCATATGCCTGTCACATGGATGGATGTGACCTGAATGTACAATTAGCCCCCGGTGGCTTATTTTGAAGAGTACCAGTGCATGGCAACAAAATCGTTGCTCCCACCAAAAAAAAAAAACACTGTAAAGCAGGAGACCGAGTTGTCCCCAGGCTGTTCACAGCTTGTTGCTGGTTGACTGTCCTGTTGAAACTCATAGAGTTGCTGCACTGAAGTCAGTGGCTTCCCTTTTGTGTTCTATATACATTTAGAGTCGAAGAATACACTGTAAATAAATAACAAGACACTGGGGCCTCTGTCTTACTCTGGATTGGAACACTGGCATTTAAAGTGTCATAATTTGCAAAATTTGACGTAAAAGATATGAAAGTTTATTACATTTTAAAACAAATGCAAACATGGCAACATATCACAGTGTTTGCCATATCAAGATAGTTTGGACAGACATTTTGTCTGCAATTTTCTGGGTTTAGTTTGTGAAAAAACTTCAGCATGCACCTTTTGTAGTTTGGCGTAGTCTTCTCACACAGTCTATATATTATGTCATGATGATTAAACCAACCAATGATGTATGGGTCAAGTGCTGAAGTTTTGAAGAATATGAAGTGTTAGAACCGGTACACATTAAGCTTTGCATTGGCATTGGCAAAAATGTAAATATTGCTCTGGGTTGAGTGCAGCAGATTCCCTGAGCACCAGGATCTGTAAACGTGTAGTGAAATACTGGCATCAACCTTGGGAGTACAGATATCCTAGACAGTGTTACATGTCTGCAAGGTAGCTCATGGAGATTGAAACTTAAAAAAATGTTTAATGGACAAAGGATTGTTCGAAGTGAAAGTGACATTTAGACCTACAGTCACAACCAAGAGCCAGCTACCCAAATTATTAATAATATCCTGGGAGCACAGAAAAATGATGTGTCTGCTGTGGCATAACTACCAGTAACTGATGATCCAGAGTGTAAAATATGCGACATGTATCACATTGAAGACTTGATGCCATTTCTGTTACTATACCCAAGGTAGGCTGATGTACACAAACTCATTCCAGTATATTACTATGAATTCCCAAAATCTTTTACGAGTACTAATGTCTATGTTGTATAGGGCCTATACAAATTGAATAAACAACATTTAACACGATCTCTACCACCTGCCCTGACCAGCTGACACAGAAACCAAGCAACAATAACACCAGTGGAAGCAAGCATTTTACTGTTTTTATTCACATACATAACATTCATGCACCATGCATGAAACAGGATGGCTGACTGCCACCAGACATCGAAGTCCACACCTTGCAGGCCAGACAGTGGAGAGCAGTTTTAATTATTAAAGGATGGATAATTTTTGCCAAGTTCTGGGAATGGGTTAGGGTGGTAATTCTCAACTGGGAATGGCCAAGGGCAGAAGTCCGACAATGAACAGCAATCAAACAGAAATTTTAAATAGCATACAGAGTCTTTGATGGAGGAGTAGGGGGTGGGATCTGTTACGCATCGGAACTTTCATTTTTGTCAGTAAGTAAAATCAGATTATGAGCACTGCCAATAATAGAAGTGGGGGAATAGAAATACCAGTCTTCAAGTTCTGAAAATAACAGCAAACAACCAAACTAGACTAGAACAACCAAGGCTGCTGCAAATCTGAAAACCCTGATCAAGTGAATGTTTTTTTCAGAAGTGCCACAGTGCTAGACATTTTTTTTTGTTGCTGCCAAGTCTTGCATCCAGAACACCCAGGCATTCATATCGGGTTTGCATGAAACATGACAGTTATCCAAGACCCTCATCCAAAAAAACCACCAACCAAAAAAAGTCACATGCCCGCCCCCCAGCCCTTCCACCCACCAGAACTATAATTATGTGAAGGCTAAAGTTTCTGACCCCAATTAGCACAGATCCAACATAAACAGAAAAAAACAACCTTTCTTAAGTTGCTACTGTAGACTTTACTATTATTAGTATCACATAACTGCTGGCTGAATATCTTCAGTACATTTTGTACCACCACTTCGTCAAATTTAAAGTCAGAATCCGTAATGAAAAACTGTCCCATCCAGCCAAATGATGAATGTTGTAACTGACAATGAATAAAACTGTCCTGTCTGTTCTTCACATTTTCAATTCTGGTCCAACATCAAAGTCTGTATTTGTAGTTTTGTGCATGGGGATGCTCTGCTGTATAGGTCTCACGTCATTCGAATGCTCTGTATGATTTGGAACACAGCTGAAAGAAAAAATATTCTATGTCAAAAAACACCATACCATAAGAAAAAGTACAGGGATAAAAACATGCACAAAATTAAATGGGGAAGTGGGAATCAATGGAGCTGCAGAAGGTAAAAAAAAAAAAAAATGAGAGAAAAGAGCAAAGCATAGAAAAAAGAAGGGAATGTTGAATGGACCCATGGAAAGAACAGAAAAAATACAAAAGGATGTCAGGGAAGAAACCCAGAAAACAAAGTATACAGAAACTTAAGAAAATGTTAACAGATGTTAACAATAATAAGCTGTAAGGATAATTCGCAGTCAACAACAGATGTCATTAATGTGATGGTGGAAAAGCTCAGGAAAGCAAGCACTTAGCTAACCAAAGGAGAAACACTAACAAGCTGAAAAGTGATTTTCCTGTGTATTCAACGGCAGAGACTCTGGAACAAGGTTATTGCACGCCATACAAGTTAGGTCCCTAAAGTAAAGTAAATATTCTAGCACTGTAGCTTAAAGCTTTTGCTTCAATCAATACATTGTATTTCTATTTCTTTTTTTACAGAGTGTATCACTATCAGTGACAATAAAATAATGGTGAAATGACTCATAACAAAAGATGTGTACTTGCAAAAAGACCACACGTGTAACAATCACCCTTGCACCATTGAGTATCCCTCCTAACAATTCCCCATGATCACACAAACCACTGAATTGTTCAGAAAGTTCTTATCTACTTAGTAGTAGTACTCTGATATGATAAAACCAGATTGTGCTATTTCATTAGTCAGAGCATATGGTCAATCTCATGAACCCCTTTAACCACGGCAGACAGAAATGAGCTGACAGAAATGAGCTACACGCAACACCAACTGGCAATGATATGTAACAAGACTTCAATGTAATAATGAAATGGCTTAAGATAATGTGAAATCGAAGATTTATAAAACTATATTATATAAGTTTTATCTACACTACTTACTCTGAACAAAAGCGAAAGGATATTTTTGAAAACCAGTTTCTTTCATTTATCTTTAATATTCAACTAGTAACTAATAAAAAAAAAATATGGATGATATGCTTCCAATATTATTTTTTCTTCCTATATTTTGTGAAGTTCTGTAAAGTCTAATACTATTACCCTAACCCCCGTCTACTTCTATCAGTTACCTTCAAGTACTGATATAGAATAAGAATTACTAGAAAAGTCCACACTTATAACCCAATCTTTAGCTTTAAGCAAAACAACCTCAAAAGTTTGCAGTTTTGACTGAAGACTGCGCAAAACACGAAAAGTTTAACAATCTTACAATGCGTTAACTGGACGTACATCACTACATGCCACGCCCTCACGCTTAACAATAAAGCTGTTAAATTGTGTAAAGAAATAAGCATATAGGCTTCATTTTGATTTTATTTCCTATATTAAATGGAAATGTATACATTTAACACTGCATCAGACGTCTGTTTCTAGATTTTTTTTCGACTTAAAATACGGGAGCAACACCACGTCATAAAACAGTTCAACTGTTCTGTGCTATCCTAACGCGAAAAAAAAAGTTACAAACCTGAACCGCAGACGACAAAAACAAACAACGCCAATAATGCTGGTCCCACTGGGTATTTTTCTTCTGATGGTTTCTGAAAAAGACGGGAAAACTGTCAGCAATATTCACAGACAAGATTGCCATCTGGCAAAAGCAACGCCTGATTGCGGCACTGTCAACTTCATCGCGACACGTTATTCACTTACTGAAAACTTTTGTGAACTTACCAAGGTTTTTGGAACATTTCCCCTTGTATTAATGTTCTTCGAATGTTTTTCGTTGGCAATCCTCATCCTCTGTTTGCTTGGCATCTTGAATTATCAGAACGTCTGCGATAACAAATAGACGATCCTCTCTCTATTCCTGTCTTGCCACGACTCCGGTTCTCAAGTATTAAAAACTACGAACTCGGAATATTCATACGCTAACTGGATCAGAATAAAAAATGAAAAACCTAAGAAGAGAGAATTTCCTCTTGTTAACAATTTACACATTATTTGATAAATATTCATCTAATAAATTTTCTCAAATAAAAAAGGATATGTATTTCTGCGGAAAAATAAATGGAAGAACTATATTTTAATTAGATCAGTGACGTACGACTGCGAGAAAAGCCGAGTTCCATCATGGCGGCCTCCTTTGCACGTGTGTAACACACAATTTCAGTAATTTTTTTTCATGACGGTGATCACACGTGCAGAATATTGTGATTATTACGCATGCCACCTGTTATATGTCAAAATAAAATATACTTTTTAATTTATTTCCTTCTTACTTTGTTAGTAATGTGTAATGCCTGGTCTACTTTTAGTTTCACCACAGATGATAAACTTAACTATTTACTAGTATAACTTAAACTTTAAACTTAGTATAATTTTCATATTCTCGATATTGGGGTTGAATGGTGGGTGGGAGGAATCCAAGTACTAACAGAATAGAAATAGTGTACTTAAACTTGTTGAAACTACTTATTTAGTAGTACGCCACACAGTTGTAACCATATTCTTGCATGTTTTAATTGTTTACCGTTCTTGATCCCTCCACGCCCCAAGAAGAGTTACGGGTATCACTATCAGTTATTTAAAATATTCATATTACATATGCTTGGGCTTCTCAACTAGACTGCTTTGTTTTTACATTTAACCAATAGTTAGAGGCTCAGAGGGAGTGAAGATCTTAAAGGGACCTCCTAATTACGATCCAGCTTCAAGTCATGTTTGGTAAGTGGAACCAAGGATTCTTTTAGTAGATATATGTACATAAAAGTCTTTGGTAGAACTATGGTTAGTAAAAAGGGCAGCCGCTGATGACAAAATTTACATAATATCCTTTGCTGTGAGAGTGTGTCTAGGGACCACATTTTCCACATATGTTTAAATATTAATATTATCAGTCGAAAATTTGGTTCTTTTTCTTAATCAGAACCCCATACTAGCAGGTCACAACTTATTGCTGTACAAACAATTCCTACAATGGCTACATTTAAAAATTGTTTTTAAATGTAACTTTGCAACTGTGGGAAAGCATTGTGTATTTTATCCATTTGCATGTATACATGCACACACATAGATATATAAATATACACCACACAGATATATACACAGGCACCAATGAGACATGGCCACATCAGTTGTACTGGTGGTGCAAAGCATAAGCTGTTGCATTGATATCATAGATGACATGCATCAATATGATGAAACGTACTGCTCTGATGATATGAAACGCATGACACCTGCCTGGAAATAAAACCTAAACAACACAGCAACTGAACCAAGCTATAAATGGCATCGACAGAGATGACGTTTTGAACCATTCCGTTTCATCAGGACAACACAAACAGATAAAGAGTGACATTGCACTCTGTCTGTGGTGTTTATAGCTTAGTTCAGTTCCTTTGTTAACTTAGTTCTGATGATAGTAAAGTAACCCATAAGACTGATGGTATACTAATGTTGCCCGTAATGAAGTTGCTATCAGTGCTGCATAACAACAGATGCTATTAGTTTTAATCCCTGCTCTGCCTTTTTCGTTACATAATGCACATTACATACACGCTGAAATCATTGTTGAGGCATTTGGAAAAAGGAGCAGGAAAGCTCAGCAAATTAGCATGCTAAAACCTGAAATTAGGTTTTCATACTTTAAATCTGATTCCTCATTAACCTGGCATTTTGTGAGAACAAAAATAATCAAAATCTTAGTATATGTACATGTATTTATATACTTTCACCATAACTGACTTTAATGCTCTTTGATCCTTCACTTTCTTTAGCGATGAAAGCAAGACATGCAAGGCAATGTCATTCTCTGAGGATGGACGTTTCTTTGCTTGGGCCAACATGGAAAGGTAAATAAGTTGGTTGGGTTGCACCAACTTTGATATTTCTGTCTGTTCCATTCTCCTTCCTCCCCTCTTCAAGACTTCAAACCCAAATATAGTGTTTTAAATTTTTCACTGTTTAGGATTTCACAATGCATTGTATTTTTTTTCCTTTAGTAAAATCTCTGTTTATCCCGTCTTTTCTCCACCGGTTAAATTGCTGGTGAATAAATTTTGTCATACAAAGAGTCCTTATACCTGTTATGAGTGCAAATAGTTCACTATCCATTGCTACAGGTTTTTGTCAGCCATAGGATTCATTCACTTAGCTGAGAAACATCATAGTGAGCTTTAAAATTAACAGCAACAAGATAACTGTATGCATTTATCTAAGTTATAACTTAAAAGTGTCATTTGCTACTACTATACTGATGCAGGGATTTTATTTATGGATTTGTACTTTTGGGTTTGTTGCTTAATTTTTTGACAGTGTCTTCATCATGGATGCTGAAAAGCTCACAGTTTGTCATCAGCTGATGCAGCCAAAAGTCACAAATTTGATGTTATCTCCTCAGGGAAACATCCTTGTAACACTTGGCCACTACTATGGTGGGTTTTGCTATTCCATGTATGTGTGTGCATGTGTGTGCATATGTCAAATCTACACCGTAGATGTGTGATGCATCCTCATGACCTGAGAAGATTAGCAAGTCTCTTGTGGTGAGCCTATTTGGTGTGGACTCACTAATTCCTAGGATGTCAGTGTTCGAATTTTTCGTCCTGCCAGCCACCTGTGTCGTCTCTCCAGCTTCATACAGATGTTCCATGTTCCATGACTCTTATGGTGATGGTAGTCCTGAATGAAAGGATGCCAGTCAGCTGAGCAGCTCCCAGATGAATGTACTTTTCGTTACTCAACTTCATAGTTCCTGCTGGCGGTCCATCTTCTTCCAGGGCAGAGCTGTTCTGAGTGTCTCTTGTCTGCAGTTCTGTAGCTTGCAGGTTTTGACACTAGGGGTAGCTAACACTTCACCCTACCCTTCTCCTTTCTTATCCAGGCTTGGGACTGGGCAGGGTGGAGCTGGTGAGGGATACATGAGGATGCAAGTGAGCTCTGGGTGGAGGGAGCCGAGGAGGCGAAGCTGAAAGACTGGTCTCAGCACCACATACTTTGGCATTGCCCTGGTTGTTTAGAGGTTTTGTTAATTGTTCAAAGACCAGGTTCAGTGCCATACATCTGTCTGAGTACAGTAAAACCTGCCTTGTGTGGCCCCCCACGCTCCCCTCCAGCCGAGCAGCCACCTGCTGTCTTGGCGTGGATTAGTTTCCAACACTAAATCACCTTAGACCAGCGGCCACGTGCCAGACGTGAACAAGGACAGTGACTTTAGGGACAGAACTTGAACTTTACATGTCTCGAGGGGACAACTTTACATCCTTTTGGGTCTTCACCACCTCCCCCATTTTTTTCACATTCGCATACTTCATCCGAGAATTCGTACCCACAAGCTTCCTATTAAGAGTGGCTTTACACATCTACAGTTTAGGTCATTGAGTCAGTAAATGATCATGGAATCAGCTTCAGGAGAAAAAAATGCTAACAGTTGATCAACATGTAAATTTAAAAAAAAAGAGATAGAAAGTCTTTGCACAATATTGCGAAGGATTTGGGATGAGGGAAGATGCAGATTTCTTGCATCAAATCTGATCATGAGAGTATACTTCGAGAACGGAAGAACGGTGACCGTTCCAATCTGAAATATGTCAAGAAAAGAAAGACAATCTACAAAGATATAAATAAATCCATGTGAAACTGGTTCTGCATTGCAAGATTAAAGAATCTACCAGTTTGTGGATGTCTGAATGTCTGGTGTGGGCACGATTCTACCCTATCCACCCCCACCCTACTCAACCTGCCTGTCTCGCTCCTCAGTCGTTGGTTCTGTCTCCGATCCGGCTGACGTGTTTAGATTATTATTAAATGATGTGTGATAAAGTAATTTTAAATATTTCATCATCAATTTTAAAGCATGTCGGAAATAAATATATTGAGGTTTTAGCTTAGATTTTACATAAGCTTTTTCTTGCATAGCAGAAGTGAGTCTGGTGTTAATCTTGTGGAATGTGCAGGGCCGGACCAAGGGGGTGGTGAACCCAACCTGCTGTTTTGGAGCGTGGAGACAGGGGCCAGAGTCAAAGGCATGACCTTCAAGAAGTCCCAGAATTGGTTTGTTTTAAATTCTCTATTTCCTTGTTTCTGGATTTCAGGTTGCACAAAGATGCTGAAAATTTGTGTCCAGCAGTGGTTTTTTTTTATTTGATGGAGGTGAGGGAAATTGCATAGTTAATCTTATTTCCTTTCCTCACAATCTCAGTAAATAATCATAAATTTGATGTACTTGTAAGTAGTAATACTTATAACAATACATTTAGTCACAACTCTTTGTGCATCAAGAAAGCACACAAGGAACGCTTTACATTAAACCAGAGCTGTGTACCCATATGATTTTTCCTGTATTTTATGTGGGAATTGTGTTTAAATATGAAAAAACGATTTCTCTGGAAAAAATTTGAATTTCAGATTGACGATGAAGTGTTTTATTTTTCCCATCCGAATTTTTCTTCGCTGCACTTCCGTTCCGTGTTGTGGATTTTTCTGTCATTTTGCAGTACTCAGAGGGTGACAGGAGCTTGTGCCAGTTCTGCAGTGAAAACAAATACTGGTTTTGACTTGAAAATACTGAAAATAATGATTCCGAATACTGAAAGCTTTTGGTAGGGGTACCCAGGTCTGTTGAACTGTAGACTATAGCTTCAAAATGTATGAAGTATTCATAGCAAGCTTACACACTGTGTTGTGCAGGGAGCCCAGATGGAGTGAGGATGATGAGCTCTGTGCTGTGTGCATTAACAATGAGCTTCATTTCTATGAAAAGAACAATTTTGGTAGGTCACCCTGTCCTTATTATGCTGCTGCTCTTGTAAAAGGCAATAGGGGTTTGAGACTGTGTTTCCCTGTCGTGTAGGAGGGTTTTCATTTGTTCTGGATTATAGGCATACTTAAGTTTTCCCTCAAATTAGATGATTAAGACTTACATTTTTTCTGTGTATTTTTTAGTTTGCATCACAAAACGACATCAGAATCAATTAGATACTAATTCATTGTAAAGTGGACGTGTTCATCTTATCTCAGGTGGGTTGTTGTGAAGATAATAGAAGGCGATCAAAAGACAACTCAGAGTAGAGAAATGCTACATGGCAGCTGGTAATGTATAGAATGAGTAGAGAAATGCTACATGGCAGCTGGTAATGTATAGAATGAGTAGAGAAATGCTACATGGCAGCTGGTAATGTATAGAATGAGGAGATGTAAGCAGTGACGAAAAGGGATGACACAACCTTCACTCTTGTTTGTTCCAGTCAATTTTTCTAATGCTACAGTGTCAGTTGAACTTCCACACACACAAATCGTAAGTTCATAAACCACACGGGAGGTTAAGTCCAGCAGGTTTAATGGTGCTGAGTCGGTTGATCAGACATGCCTCAAGCAACTTTCTGTGAGCCCCATCAGTGTGACTTTGATGGACCGCTGCCACTTTCATGTGAAAAAGATGGTGTCCAGAGATGTTAAAATGGACCTGCAACTGGTGTGTTCTCGACGTGCTTGACAGCAGTGTGTGTGTGTGTTCTTGCCGTGCTTGACAGCAGTGTGTGTGTGTGTGTGTGCACGGAGGTTCAGCTGACACTGCAGTATCAGGACAACTGGCTGAAACATAGCAAAGAGAAAGTTTTCGTCATCCCTTTTCATGATTGCTTACATCTCTTCATTTTATACGTTAATATCTGTCCAGAAGTGTCTTTGATCCAGACTGTAGCATTTCTCTATGCTGAGTTGTCTTTTGGCTACCTTCTATCATTTTCTGCATCTTCGGGCAACCGCAGACTTCGTCACTGTGTTGTGACTTTGTTGTCAGCATAAAAATTAAAATATGAATAGCAAGTAAACTGCTCGATCATTTGACTATGGATTTTTGTAAATGGCATTCATAATGTATGTCATTTTATGCACAGCTTTGGATAAAATGCCTTAGGTGAATTTTACGTTCATCTTTTTAGAAGAAAAGGGTAGTGCCTGTTGCATACTGAAATAGACTTTGTTGCCCTCTGGAAGAAGCATTTGACTGTTCTGTAGTGCTTTGTACCGTGATGTACTGTAGTGCCTGTACTGTGATAGTCTGCAATAGTTGTAAGGACTGGGTACGGAATCTGTGTCATGCTTGTGTGAATTATTTTCATTTGATCCATTCAGGCACTGTTGCAAACAAGCTGCATCTACAGAAAGTCAACGGTTTTGCGATGTCTCATGGGGTAGCACCTTTTATGATCAGCGTATATGTGGCAGGTGCTAAGGCAGGTCTTTTATTAGTTTTATTGTTGTCTGTGTGTGTGCGTGTGTCTGTGTGTGTGTATGTGGCCACTGGATGCGGTGCCCACTTTTTTTTGTTGTTGCAATTTTGACCCTTTTTAGCAAACAGTGCACCATCTGTATATTGACTGTGATGGTTATATTATTTTATTAATAGAAATTGACATAAACTGTTTTTAAGGAATTTCTTTAAAAGTTAAGGGAAAACCCCAAGTCATTTCGGAATTACATGATTAACTAAGAAATCAGACAAGGCAAACAAGAAATGGATTGTATTTCAAATAAATAAAAGTAAATAATAGAAAATGATGTATTAATTTTTATTAATTGGGAGATACTTAGTTTATTAAAACACTTTATGGAAAGTGAATGTTCAGTATGGGGGTAGGGGAAGTATATGTATGTGTGAGTGGGGGTGGAGCTTGGACCCTATAAACTGGATGATGTGCCTTATAAAAAAAATTATGGAAGGTAAATGTTCAATGCGGGAGAGGGTGGTGCTATGGTACGTGGGGGGAGGTGGGTTTGAGGGGTTTGGATCCTTAAGTGATTTTTGCTGTATGTAGCACAAATCTTGCTTCAGAACTCAGCAGTATGATATATGAACACCCCTCTCCTTTTATTTTAGGGCGTACCATGAGTGATGAAGTTATCTTTTGCTACCCCTGAATATTCCATACACAATTATTATCAGCATCCAACTTGCAATGCCTTTTCATTTCTTTTTTATTTTTAAATGTTCATTACAATGCAGGGCCAACCATCTTATGTGCGTGTGTTTCGGTATCCAAATTTTGGAGGACAGACAGCAGCCATTGCCAACAAAAGTTTCTATAAAGCAGACCGAGTGCATATGTACTGGAACAAAACTGGTAAATTTACGTCTGGGTTTGCTTAAATAATTGAAACTGATTTGATAATGTTACGATAAAGTCTTGTTCTGTATTCCATGGCCCATAGCAGATATTGTAAATAGTCTTTTAATGATTTGTAATGTGCTGATCCTGATTAAATTATCACTCATGATGTCCAGAGTTGTTTACTCAGGCATCTTGTACAAGTTTTGCCAAATTTGGGTTGTGAAAAATATGACAACCAATCTCCCCCCTCACCCCACCCAACTAAAGGTACCTTTTTCTAAACATAGGGAGAAACAAGTATATTTTGGACCAGATTTAATTATTAATTTAGAATTATCATAATTCTTGTATCATGGATTCTTGTATTTAAAATTGTGATTAATGAGAATACAATGACTTCCAGAAGGTACTTAAACTCTCTAAGTTACTCTAAGAATAGCACTCGTGAAGAAAAAGGTGAAGAAGTCTGGATGTTTCTTGAATATTCACTGATGTTAAAGTCCTTATTCATTAGATAACACTAAATCCTGAACAGTTCTGCTGCAGACAGTTTGGGGAAGGTGTGCCTTGAAGTTGAGCTGGCTAGATTTAAGCTAGGAAAGTCGCATCAGCAGGATATGGAATCCTGGTTGACCCACCATCTTCTTGTAGCTGCCCAATGGAAAACATCTCTCATTTTCTGGACATGATACTCCAACCCATCGTATAGTCACTTGCCACCTACATCAAAAGACACCACAGATACTCTCTCACTCCTTGACAATTTCAGTTCCTCCCACTTTCACACCCACCCTCTTCTTCACCCTGGACATTACATCACTGTACACCTCCACACGCCTACAGATGGCCTGACTGCTCTGTCCTTCCTTGTGAAACACGGTGATACAACCCCTCCCGCCAACACTTTCATTAGGCTGGCGGAGCTGGTCCTCAAACTCAACACCTTTAAGTTCAGCAGCCATATTTTCTATCAAATCAGTGGCGTTCACATAGGAACCAACATGGGGCCCAAGTATAGTTGCCTTTTCATGGGTTTGCTTGAGTATAACATCCACAGCTACACGGGCCCCACACCTGAACTGTACAGATACTTCATTGATAATGGTTTGACACACACACACACACAGACACTTGGCTTTCTCTTCCCTCACCACCTACTTTCACCTTTTAATCCTCTGTTCGTCTATCCCTCTCCTTTTTACCTGTATTTTCACTTTCCTTTAGTAACTAACTCCCTCTGTCACTAACCTCCACCAGCACCCCCCTCCTTCGCCTCTCCTGGTACCCACCATGCGACTGGCCATGACCGCAGAGGCTGGTCACGATCTGATTGGCTGTACACATGACTTCCCTTGCCAGCCACTTTTTAATGTGAGTCTCGCATGTCCCAGCAGTTTTTTCCCACACCGGACTTCATACTTCTCTCCTCTTCACCCAATTAAGTGCCTGTTTTTTGTCTTTGGCTTCACCTGTTTCTTCCTTTATCTGTTTGTGTTTGTGTTGTCCCAATGAAGGGCTAATGCCCCGTAACTGTTGATTGTCTGTGTCATCTATCGTTTAACTTGGCTCACTTCCGTTTTTGTTAACTTATGCTTTTTTTAACCTCCAGGCACAGGGCTGGTAATCTTGACATCAACTGAGAGTTCTGATAGCTCCTATTATGGTGAACAGGGTCTGCACTATATCGGGGTTGGGTCGGGAGAGAGTTGTCTGGTGCCTCTTGGTAAGTGCGCTTATTTTAACAGCATAGTGGCAGAGTGGGTGTGAGAAAGGAAAAGAATGCAAAGTATTCGAGAACAAAATGTTTTGTTCAGCATATATTGAACTCGGTCAAGTTGCTAGATGGTCTTCTGCATTTTTTCTGGTCTTAAGGGAAGTGTGTGATTGTTATTGTGTGTGTTATTGTCTTAAAGGCAAATTAGTAATTCTCACAAAAGAACAGGTTGTTCTTGTGTGTATTCTCAAAATGTTTCTTTGGCTGTCTGGTTGATTGGATGGATGCCTGGCTGGCCACTTGGTTAGTTGGTTCTGAACTTCATTTATGTTCGATGTTATTCAGCGAAGAATGGGCCTATCTACAGTGTAATGTGGAGTCCTCTCAGCACAGAGTTCTGTGTTGTCTACGGCTGTATCCTTCCATGCCATCTTTTTCATAGAACACCGAGCATGCGACTGGTTTAGATCCGTAAATGCTTCAGTTTTTAAGCTGGGAGAGGGTAGGGGGACAGAGTTGAGCCTGTTGAGAGGCAGAGTGCCTTTAGCATTGATTTAGTCAGGTAACAACAAAGAGAACTTCGTCAAGCGAGACTTAGACAGGAAGTGAAAGTTTCAGGGCATGCCCCTTTCTTTAGGACAACACAAACATATAACGAATAACAAATGGACCAGAAGAAAGTCTTTCTTCCTGTTCATCGACCATGGATGACCAGCTTCAACCTAGATGGGAAATGTAAGAAAACTTTACAGTTTCCCCCATAGCATGTTAAATGGCTTCTCTCCTTGAAATCTCCCTTTAATTTTTTAGTGTGCCAGTGTTATTTTTAAACAGTTTTCTACCAATAATTCGATATCTAATGTATGATTACTTCCTTAACTGCTGTCAGATATGCCCTCCAAAGCAACACTGTACAATTTGAAGTGTGAACCTGTCTTTGACTTTGGCACAGGGCCACGGAACCATTGTTTTTACAACCTGCATGGAAACAATATCCTTTCAATGCCACTGTGCATCCAGCGTCATTTGATATATCTAGGGTACCTGGATATTGTTTGTACAGGCATGTAGAATGGAGCGTGTGGTGGGGGGGGGGGGGGGAAGGGAAACAAAATTTACATTATTCCGTGGGTAAAAAAAAATCTTCTCAGTTTTTAATATGGGAAGGGTTGGTGCACCCTAAGGTAGAATGCAGAAAATCCAGAGATTATGATTTAGACCATCACTGCACTAGGCATCCCTCGTGAAAATCCTTAGCAGGCCACTATTATGTCTGAGTGGATTTGGTAACCTGGCTGGTCAGGTGGAGTTCTGGGACCTGAAGCACCACAAAGAGATCTCGCGCTTTAAGGCAGCTGACACAACTAATTTCCTGTGGTCACCAGATGGCGAGCACATTCTCACAGCTACCACAGCCCCACGACTTCGTATGGCTAATGGGTAAGAAGATATCCATAGCTGGTGTTTAGTCCCAGAATGATGTAGGGTAGCTACTACCACAGACTACAAATTCAGTAAATGTCCTACATGATGCATGTTGTCTACATGCAAGAAATAGTCTTTTAGCTCTGAGAAAGTAGCTAGTTGCACACTCTCACGGTTCAAAGAACAGAGAAATTGGCATATAAAAGTGAGAAGCGGCAAGAGAGTACCATAAACTTCTCTCCAGCAACTTTCTCCACAGAGCTGACAGGTCTTCCCAGAAGTGACTGTGGCACACATACTGGCTTTATCTCTAGCCAGCAGTGTTGCATCACTGTGGTGGAACATGTTACTAGAAACAGCTGTGTATCATATGATGCATCTTCAAACAAGAAAACAAAGCCATCACAGGTGAAATAATCAAATTGTTGCTGATATTTCCAGCCCTTGCACCACCAGTTACATCTTTTCAGGTGCAAATATGCAGGAAGCTGTTGCTTTCCCTTATCTGATTCCTTACAGACTTGCCAGTTGCAGAAATGCTCAGAGTGATCTGACCAAAACACTGGTTTGTTGTGCTTGCCAGGTACAAACTTTGGCACTACACGGGCAGCTTGCTGGCCAAGGAATCAATCAGCGAAGGGAATGAACTCTGGGATGCCGTGTGGCGGCCTGCACCTGCAGGCAGATTTCCTGAAAAGCCAGTGCGCCACAAACCTCCAGAACCAGGTCTTGCTCAGCCTGAAGCCCGTAAGTGGAGTCCTCGGGTCCTGGTGTTTGGCTGATGATTGTGTTGTTCTGCAGTGGCATATTGTCTGCACCTCATGTACTTATGGTCTGCACCTCATGTGCTTATTGTCTTCACCTCATGTATTCCTCCTGGCAAGCAGAATTTTTAGGGTTTTTTTTTTTTTTTTTAGATAGTGACATACAGCTCAGCACATAAGAAACTTTAAGGGAAGACACAATAGTGAAATTTGACAAAAATCTTCATTTTTGGCCATTTTGAGATAATGGCATATTTTGACAGTTCAACATTTTCTCTACCCATCCTGTGAAGGTTATTGCATAAACAATCTACAAATATGTTTATTTTTCAATAAAGAAAACATATCCAAACCCCACTCCCCGCCCCACGCTGAGAAGTACTTGAAGTGAATCCAACTGATAATGATAAGACGTGTCAAAATAAAATGGAAGCTATATTTCCAGGGGTGCTCCTTTCTGTTTTGGAACAGAAATCATTTTTCAATGTCGGCAAAAAATGGAACATCAATTTTTATGCAAAATTACCACACACAAAAATAATAAAAATGCATTTTTAAAATGTGTGTTTCTGTTGCCATTTGAAAAGCAAAATTGGAAGTCGTTTGTTTCTAAAAGATACTGTACAGCCCCTGTTTGCATTGTGGGACCCTGTGGTACCATTACTGAGCCCCTTTTGCTTTCAGTGCTTTCTTTTGCTTTACACACGACTTCTCCCAAAAGTTCGTTGACCTCTGTGCTGCTTGTTTTATAGCTAGATAAGTTGTTTCATGTGCCTGTGGTGAGCTCTAAAATGGAAGAGCTATTTTGCAGAGAAGTCGCCAACGGCTAACTGCAAAATTTTGTTATTTTGATGTCTTGCATTAAGTCAGAAGACACCTTACTTTTTTTTGGTTTGGTTTTGCTTATTTATATTGAAAAGCATGTGGCATTTGGTGTCTATAAAAGTTGTCATTTGTCTGTCCCACACATAGAGAAGACTGAGGCGTACAGACCTCCACAGGCAAGAGGAGGTAATTACAAACCTTTGGAGCTTCATCAGTATGAACCTGCTTCCAACCCTAAACAGCCACAGGCTAGCATGTCCAGTTCAGGTGAGGCTGAGTTTTGTGTGTGGACATGCACATGCACAGAATCCTGTCTGTCTGCACATGTATGCATAGATATTTATGAGAGGAAGAAATTATACAGTATCTAAAAATTGTCTGCGGTCTGAACTGATGATGGTTTCACTTACAATACAGTGAAGTGCTTTATGCAAATTGTCTTTTAACTCAATGTTATATTTAATGGTAGGCAAAGCAATATGCATATTTGAAATTTTTAAGAGCAAGTGCTTTTTTGCCTTGTAGATGAAACTGGCTTCAGAAGATTGATCTCATACTAATTATGATGGAATATTTGCTAATGTGCTGCTCTTTTGTTTATATTTTGTTAGAACATGCCAGTGTGTCTCGGTCATAAGCATGAGGATTGAAGGATAAACTTTCTTTTTGTCGCTAGATAAATCAGTCAGCAAAAATAAAAAGAAGCGTGAAGCTCGTAAAGCCAAGGCCAGCCAGGAGGTGGGTATATTGTCTATAGAGCTGTGACTGTAGACTGGAGGCAGGCGGGAGACAGACGAATCTGAAACCCAGAGCATTATCTAAAGATGCACACATCTCAAAAGACCTTACTATGCTAAGATGCCTTTGTGTGCTGGTCCCTAGCTATAGTTCTCAAATTACCATTCTTATAAGGCAGCATTTATGATGGGACACCACTTTACGGCATTGCCATATTTATCATTGTTTGAATGTTTATTTAGCAACGCCATCACTTTTTGCCATTTCTGGGTTTGTGCAGCAAGGAGATCATGTTAAAGATGGGGCGGGATCCGAGACAGCACACTCAGCAGTAGCTGACACTGGCCCTGTGCCTTCCACTGGCAACCCCGAGGTGGATAAGAAAATAAGAAACATCAGAAAGGTGCAGGCAATTCTTCCTTCTTGTACTTCAGGCTAAATAGAAATTGCAAGAAGCACTTATAGACTCTTTGCATGCAAAAATTACTTTTGGCTATGGCGCACTCTTGTCTCAACGGGTCATCTTATTTTGTGTGCAGAAACTCCAGCAGATAGAAAAACTGAAGGAACAGTTGAAGATCGGCAAACAGCTGGAGCTGAATCAGGTGAGTTAACAGATTTGATATGGTTCTGTACTTTTCTGTTGCCATCTTTAGGGGAGGCAGATAGCCAGGTTGTTAGACTATAGGCCTTGAAATCTGAAGGCACAGCCACAGGCTGGTTTGAAACGTGTGCTGCAGCACAGTTGCCCAACTGCAAATGGATACCTGACCCAGTGGGTGAGGGAAGG
The DNA here is from genome assembly GCA_004794575.1 of Lanistes nyassanus. Taxonomy (NCBI): domain Eukaryota; kingdom Metazoa; phylum Mollusca; class Gastropoda; order Architaenioglossa; family Ampullariidae; genus Lanistes; species Lanistes nyassanus. Next base: position 116,009 of record SMGT01008225.1, on the reverse strand, counting down.
TAAGGCAGCGAAGGAGAGATGGGTCCTTCCCCTCTTCCCTACGACCTAAAAAAGTCATGGGACATCCTGTTTCCTTTTTTGCTCTACTTGTGCTTTTTAATAGCTTTGGAAGAATTACCACATGCCTGTGTTTTTTATATTAGGCATTTAGATATTTCTATACTTTCTTGCTGTCTGCAGATGGAGAAATTGAAGACGGAAGATGCACTGTTGAAAGAACTTGAAGATCTAGAGATTGGATAACCTTAGTGACAGGTTATAGGAATTTGGGGACAAGTTGCAGTTGGCAGTGGGTGAATCCATGCATGTGTATGTTGTAAGAGTACATATCTACATTATACACTCTGTCCTACATTTTGTACTGTGGAATAAGGCCCTTCGTGATATGAAAAGAATTAGTGAAAAAGCAGCTGTGAAAATGAACTGAGTAAATGAAGAATTTTAAAAAAGTGTTCATGATCATGAAGGAATGTTCAGTTTTTTTCCCCTGCTGATAAATTGACCCTATCTTACTTCTGGTGCTTCCCGATAGCATTTCAATCTTTTGATGGGAGTCAGCATATCTGGCCAACATTGCCATAAAAAAACCAGCATCAATATCCATTTGGATTCTGTGTCTTGAATATGAATGGAAAGGCATGCACCATTGACATTACCCTGCTGCATGCAGATAGACAATTTTGGCCTTAAGAATTGGTGAATGTCCTACAGAACACTAGTAGCCTGTGTGGTGACTGCTTTTGAGTGTAAAACCACAGATGGGAGATCATTTTATTTACCTGACACCTCAAAGGTGCTGTCACATGCACATGGTAACACTGAAGACATTCATGATGCCTCTAGTAAAACATTTTGGAAGCATGTCATGTTTTGGTTTTGTTGTGTGGGTCTGGTCCACCACCTCTCATTTATCTTCTCACAAATGTATCTAAGATGCATCGGTGTGCCTGTGAAAGACCAGACAGTGTGACAGTGCAAGAGACTCCCCATCCATGGAGTTGAACTAGCGACCTATACTCGGCCTGTTGGTCAGGAACATTTCCTCTTCTCCATTGGTGCTTATAACATGCACTACGGGCTTACTGTACATAACTTTGAAGGGGTAGTCATTTTGGTCTACAGATAAGCATTTTTTCTCATTTGTCTTTCCCTCCTATTTTCTAAATTTATGTTATTTTATTTTACTTTGTGTTGTGTCCAGATAAAGGGTTAATGCCCTGATACATTAACAGTTTTATTTAGCTTGGCTCTATTTCTGTAACCACCCTTTAAAAAGCAGTCATTGGTTTCTTAGAATAGTGCATGCTGATGGGTTTTTTTTCCTTCACACAAGCAAGCCATAAGAATTTCTGGTGAAACAAAACTTTTATTCACCAAGTAGACTTCTGCATACTGCCATGCATGAAGACACTTCACCAAAGACACATGCCAGTTCTTTGTCAGACTACATGTACAACATATCATTGAACATCTTGATACATCGCCATAATCAGATGATATCAACAAGTTTAAAATTGACTACATTTGTAATCTGCAATTGTGGCATTCAAGTGAAAATGATGCAAGCAGCAGTAAAGTTGAAATACCATTTAAAGCTGACGGAAAAGCATTTCTATTGTCGACTGTCCAGCGCATTCAGTGATAATGCTCAAGCATAAAGAGTGAAAGTGTATATTTTTTTCTGACAAGACCCTGCCTCAAAATGATCTAGACCTTCAGCCCAATTTGGGCAGGTACTTTAAAAGGGACAGAATCCAAGTCCTTTTTATTTCTTCAGCAAGTGATGAAAGTACTGTACAAGAGAAAATATTTACACAATTTTGGGAAGAGGGTGAGGTATTGGCTGAAGGCGTGCTGGTTGGTTGCACTGTAAATCACTGAAGACAGGCATATGCATGGCACTGCAATAATACAAAGCAAGTGATGCTGCCAGGCAATGCACAAAGGGCTGAAAAGCATGTAAAGAATTCAAAGACCATGTTTCTGTCTCCATCTTCAACCATGCCAACAATCAACATGGCCCCCTGTTCCCCACTCCAGCCATGGAGTCTGCTTTATGCAACGGACATGCTTTGGAGCTCCAGAGCTGTACCATAACCTCCCACTAAACACCAGAAACCAGAAAATCACTATCTCTGCTGTTGATAAACTGTGTCCTAGACTGGGGACTATGAAGCACACACAAACTTTCCTAGTAGATCTAGCAACCAGTCTACAGACTTGCCTGTAATGCACACTAAGGATTATCTCCGATGCTGTAACAGAGGTACTGACTGCTGCTTACAGACCTGCAGCCAGTTGCTACGCACTTCTCTTGGTGCTCTTACTAAAGCAATGCATTCTACATTAAGGTAAGTAGGGCACTGGTGATTGTTCCAAATTTCCTAGGTTAAAGTACTGATAATACGGATGATGAAAGGGGCAATTTATTTCATGGGATGTGAATAACCTGTGAAGGTTAGAATTTATAACTGAGTATATACCATGTTCGGCATCCATGTTGCCATCTTATGTTGTCTGCAGGTTTCTAACTGGTTCACCCATGCTTTAGTTTAAAAAAAAAAACACTGTCACACCTCATGGAATGATACATATGCACATTACGGCAATATTCCAAGTTTGTATAGCCAGTATGTACATAGATGTGTATAACTTGTTAAAACTACTCCTATGCATGGTAGAAAGGGGAGAATACCTGACAAATTCTGTAGGAGAATATATGCATAAATTCAATTTTTGTGTTACTGTGATTTATTGATAATATTAATAAGCACTGATGATCGGGAGGGGGTAAGGTGTTTAAAGAGAATCAGATACAAAAGGAAACTTCTGGAATGTGATTTTTGTGAAACCAAAATAACCTATTCATCACAGTTTGGTTAAACAAAATGTCAGTTCCATGATGCCAAGCATGAAACATCATGCCAAAAGGCATAGAAAAAGTTATGTCAACATCTACCATTGAATGATTATGATAATGCTGGCAGAGCCACCATAGTCAAGGAGACCGTTAGATGGAGTGCTCATATGGTTGCAGCCCAGCCCACATCTGAACTGGGAAAAGACCAGCAACACTCGTAATGCATGTTCTCCATTAGGCAGGTCATGGGGTTGCAAAATCTAGGATTGTCTCTAAAAGGCTCACCCCGTTAAGAACAGCTTCAAGACTGGCGTAAAATAAATATAAAAAAAATTTCTTATACCACCTACCTCCAGTGCTATAATTCTACTATTTTCTAGAATATTCAGCATCTTTTTAAAGATACTTGTAACTAAAAACATCAGAAACCTCTAGCCAGTCCTGCTGATCTTGTGAATGAGGCATATCGCTGAGCATTTGCCACCAGTCCCCATGGTCTGAGTATCATGCCAGGCTCTTGCCAGAATGCTGAAGACAGCTCTGAAAGTTGTAGTAGGTGCTGAAGTTTGGCCCACAACCAACACCTAATGCTGCTTCAAATACCATCTAAACCAGTTGCTACAGCACTTACAAAGTAAAAACCTTGAAAAGGTTCCATTTTTACAGTGAGACAAAAATTTTCTTAACTTAGAAAAAGTCAATAGGCACCACGCCATAATTTCCAAAATATGTAAGTGGTCTTCTTGATGAAAAAAGGCACAAACAATTCCCGAGTTTTAAAATAAACCCCATCCTGCTGTGATCTCAGAGTCCATCTGTAATCTACCATATGAGGAAGATGGGGGAAAAGGGCATGATGTGTAGGGGTGTTATGTAAACAATGAGTAAGTCAAAGAAACCCAACAGCATGGGAATTTTTCTATTAATATAAATATTAAAAAGGACCTCAACTGCTGGAAACCTTTCTGGAGCCAAGGTACAGATAAATGTAAAGGTCATTTGGCAATCTGTTTTTAGGTCATGGGGGAGCCGAGGCATACAAGACCACAACTTTTCTGTGGGCCAGCATCATGAGGGGGGGTCCCCATCTCTCTCTTGCTGCCTGACCTTCCCTAACTCATTGGTCAAGTACCCATTAGCAGCTGGGTCAACTAGGGCAAGTGTGGTGCAGCACATGGGTATCAAACCAGCACCTTTGGGCTCAAAGTACTCTCACCACTCAGCCATCCACTTCCCCAAGGTAGCAAATGTATTTATAATATATAAATAAAACTGGAGTTCAAAGTTGACCAAAGCTGCAGACGGGCCAAACAAGTCAGCACACTACAGACCACACTATACAACGTTGCAGACACTCAAGTCTTCACACTGTGCACCAGACCTATCAGTATCAAAACTGAAACCAGCTATGCACCAGTAAACCTACAAGATTCCTCCAAATAGTCGCAGAGAAAATCAGTGGTGCCTGTGGTTTTATTCTTTGAAATGCTGAAGGTCAGAGATATCTGACGTGCACATATACTAGAGGTTGTCATGGCAATAGTACCACTATTCAAGATGCCAAAACTCCACACAACGGTGGCCACATAAACCAAACACACAAACACACACATCACTGGTGCCCTCGAGCAGGAGCAGGCAACTGACCACGTGCACAGACAACAAACACAATTATCTTGACAACATGAACTCCCAGTCCCATAATTTTCCTGTAATTTCTGACAAACTACTGACCATGGGTGCTTTGAAAGCAACTTTCTTTACACATATATCACACATATGGAAACCATCACTCCATCCAACACAACCAACTTTCTGAAATTAAAAAGATCCAATAAAATTGGCAAGGTGACATTTACAAATAGGTCCAAAATCCCTTACAACCTGTGCAGCACTTGAAATTTGCAAATGTGTCAAAAAAACACTGCTCATCTATGACAGACTGTAAAATCCAAACAAAACTTGCCCTAATGCAGCTTGAAAAATCTCCAAGATATGCACTTTACAAACGCACCATCAGGGATCTTCAAAAACATCATCATCGTTGTGGCGCAGGCGGTATTCAGCCAAAACATAGAACATGATGGACAGAACAAGAACAGTCATGAGGAGGTACAGTTTACCAGCCACACACATATATGTCCCCATGCTGAAGGCCAGCGTCAGACCCAAGCTCTGCAACATCCGTGAGTTGGCAAAGGCGATCTCAGGTGCCTCTGTGCATGTCAGGCAAAGCAAGGCTGCACAACAAAGGCACATACAGCATATTTAATAACACTGTATTTAGTAATACAATGGTTTCCCAGAATAAATGAAAATTTGAAAATGCATCTTCGGTTCCAAGCTATTTTGTACTATTCTAATTGAAAAGCATAAAACTTTTGTAAGGCGGCTTGAATGTATGCTACTGAATGTGAGTTTTTTCTGCTAATACCCACACAATTCCCTCCTGATTAACTCTTTGGCGACACAGGCTAAGACCTATGTAGAAACCATAGAGGGCGCATAGATTTACACGTTTTTTTAAAAAAAATACTCCTTAAAAACTACCACACTCACACTAATCTAGTTTATATGTTTAGAAAGATCTATTCC
>SMGT01008225.1:87797-110218 GCA_004794575.1 Lanistes nyassanus | reverse complement strand
AGGACGCATAGATTTACACGTTTTTTTAAAAAAAATACTCCTTAAAAACTACCACACTCACACTAATCTAGTTTACATGTTTAGAAAGATCTATTCCTCTACATTCCAATGCAAGCAACACTTTAAGTTAGAAATATTAAATAGTCCTTACAATTTGGTGCCAAATGTGGTCACTTTTTGCACACACAAAAAATTGAACCAAAAGGAGGTTTCACTGCTTGTACACTTCCCACAGGTAAATAAACCAGTAATCAGGAGTATTCCACTTTGAATCTGTTGGTGAATGGTTCCACTTTCAATTAAAACATAATTCCACCCTTGTCTAAGGCGCTCGGGCCTCAGATGGAAGGTTCTCTTCGCACGTGTCGCCATTTTGAATGACGGAAGTAGACCGGCCAGTCACTGCACTTAACCTCGTTTGGCAAGTCGAAACTGTTTCCGAAACTCATTTAGACAGTGCAGGTGAAACAAGCGATGATAGAGCTTTACAACGATACAAAGTTTACTTCCCTTCTACCGTTAAATGCGTCGCTGCAAAGTTTTTAATCTGTCACATGTTTTCAAGGTGCGTGTCGTCTACGGTCAGTCGGGGTCACTTGATATGCGGCTGCGGTGTCGCCAAAGAGTTAATGTGGTCAGAAAAACTGATAAAGGGGTGGGGGGATTTAGTAATGATTTCATAGTTTAATGCCAGGTCAGGTAAGATGGGGGTGGGGGACAAGACTAAGAGGGAAAGGGCCCAGGAAGGGTTCTGATGGAAAAGGACAGTGAAAGAAGATGGAGTATTTCCAGACAATCCTTGATCCATAGCCCTGCAAACAGAAGCCACATCCTGAGAAAGCATGTTTGCCTGGCTCCCGATTCTAATTCACATGGCCAAAAGAGGAAATTGAGAGGAAAGAATGCTGAACCACAGCGAGTTACTTACTGTTACACTGTGTCTGCCAAACTGCATCGCACATGCCCCAGGCTGCAGCCAGCACAAAGAAGAGCATGGGTCGTTTGTCAGGGATCCAGATGAGGAACCCGATCATCAAGGCAATGTGCATGATGACACCAAAACCAAGCACTACCTCCCGCGGCAGTCGATGAGACACCAGGGCTACCACCATAGCCCCTACAACATTGGATGCTCCAAGCGTGATCATGCAGTACCCAATATATTCCACTCCAAGACTGCATGTCACATAGTACTGAAACAAAACCCCATCCTCTTTTAAAATGCAGCTGAAGATCAATGTGTGTGTGTGTGTGTGTGCGCATGCACATGCATTCCAGGCAGCATACATACACATGATTTAAGCTTATTTTTAAAAAAATGACAGTTGATGCAATATGCTGATCACAGAGATAAATAATTTCAGGAAAAGTTTATCCTGATTTGTTCTTAACCCTATAAATAAAGGGGCAAAAAAGAGAGAAAAACTTGGAATGCTGTACTTTCAAAATGTATCTTTGTATTAACCAAACAAACTTTATAAGTATAATTTTAAGGAGCCATGAGACATAAAAGGGTATCAATATATACAGTAGTCCTTACCTATAACAACCCCCCTAAATCGTCCCAAAACCCCTCTTCATGGGGTCCGGTCTTAAAAAGGAAATATGCACTACAATGACCATTTCAGCACTTGTTGCTGTAAACTTGTACATGCATGTCAATACTTGTATTTTATTCTTTACACAGACTGAAAATGCAAGATTATGGTAAAGTGTAGAAATAAGAAATACTGTTGGTAACAAATTTTTCGGTCGCATCAAGGTCGTACTAGAGAGGGACTACTGTACTTTTCATTTTAACAAGACCAAAGACACAATGTTGATGAAAAGAAGTGAAAAAAAACTCTGGTACGTTAATGAAGAGCTCACCAGATTATAATCTGTGTACATAAAGCCTTGCTGCAGGCCACTAAAGATGAGGAGTGGGATGAGAAGGCGATATGTCCTGTGCTGGACTAGCTGTACCACATGCTGCTTCATCATCTGCACAGAATTATCGTAGAATTTTATGTCATCACAATTACAGCAATGCAGCATTTTTATACATCAACTCAGTTGTATTTTACATCATCTCAATTATAGCATTACACTAATTATAGTGTTTGCATCATCTCAATACCAGCATTTTATGCCGTCTCAAGTGCAGTGTCTTACACCATCTTAGTTATGCTATTTTACCGCGTACTAATCTTTGTTAGCAAGGTTGAAAATTCACCACAAGCAAAGCTAAGCATGCTTTTTCCATGCCTTTTTTTGTGGGTGGGTGGGGCATACTTCTTTTCCAACCACCATTGGTACCCTACTTTTTGAACATGCAATCATTCCCATTATGAGTTGGCAAGCTGTGTTGTTCCATAAAATGTCATCAACAGCAACAGACAATATTTTATAACACTCTATCATCTCATTAGCATGCATTATTTTACAATATGCTATTTTGAAATGATTAAGAGTTGCAGCTTGATGGACACTTGGGGTTTCTGACTGTAATGCTCTGTGCACACTGGTATTCGTTTATCTCCTTACATGTTAAAGCACACATAAAATGCACAAAAAAAAAAAAAAACAAGCCCTACAACAGTTCTCACTACCAAAGTGCACATATAAATTTTCATGCAACTCAACCCTGTTCTTTTTAACATGCACTTGTGATAAGACTGTTGTAGGTTCAGCTAAGTGATTTACCTGTATGAATGCTAAAATAGGAGTCATATAAGACCAGCATTACTGTACCAGAGCAGCCCAATTTTCCAGAATACACACTACCTTTGTGGGCCAGTTGCCCAAAATACATTCTTCTAAAAGGTTATCAGCTTCCCCAAATCCCTCTATTAGAAATGCCCCAACAAACTAAATTTAAAAGGCTTGAATGACAACATCAAAAGTGAAAATAAAAGGCAAGGGGTGGGGAGAAGAATTTAAAGATTAAAACATAATAACATATAATAATAAGGTTTAAACAATATTCTTCTGTTCCAAGGGTTCTGGGACCTTTTAAAATGTTATTCTGGAGGGGACAGGACTAAGCTGAATTTTTTTAAGCTCTGACCTTCGAGTCACACCCTCAGGACATCCAAGATATTTGAACCATATTTTATAAACTTCCAGGCACACTCTTTGTCAAAATTATCTCATGCTAATGAATAGATTCATGAGATAATGCCACATTTTTTCTCTATGAATGCTCAGAGGTAAATAATGAAAAAATATGTTTATGATTTTTAGTAAAACAAACAAAATCTGCCAAGTTCGTTTCTTTCGGCCCTCTCTTTGCTACGTGTTTGGGTACGGTAAGCTCCCTTGGGCACAGGCGTCTGCATATGGCTATGTGTGAGCGCTGCCAGTATCTTTGTTGGAGTAAACTAGAAACGATTTATATTTATAAAGAAATGCCTTTTTCTCTTTATTCTTTCAGGTGTATTTTCACTGCAGATCTAGACAAGACACAAATATCTAAATACAATGACAGGTATTTCAACAGGGAATAGATCTGCACAACAGCGCCCACAAACACTGCTGCACTAACAGTTTATCTGCCAGGTCAGAATCACTAATTTTGCATGGTCTTTTTTTCCTTCCTTACCAGTCAACGTGCTCCCCATTTCCCAATTCCCTAGTGAGCATCTTGGGGTGTTGTCCCTACCCACATTACAGACACTAATTCAGGGAAAACCTGTCCTTGGCACAAACTGCTTGTAAGACTAATCATCCTATGTGCCTGCCTGGGTGTTAAAGTTGGCAGGCTCACCAGAAGGAATTGCTACATTTTCTGGATGCTGTGAACAGCCCACACTGCTAGATCCACTGCAGGCTTGGTGGCAGCTTTTTCACTTCTATGCTGGAACAATGTCCTTCTGTATTTGCTTTCGCAGCCTATCACACAACCCTTGCTTTTACTATTAATGTTACCACCATGGCCCAAAGCCAACCCGTACATCTTCACAATAAAACTATCTTGAAAATAACAACAACAACAACAAAAAATTTCCAGGGGTGTAGGGAGGAAGAAAATGATTTTTTTAAAAAGTGGTTTCCATATTTCAACGCTCCAAAGGTAGGGGGAGAGAGATCGTTTTTTTTCAAACGGCTTCCGAAATAACAAGCAGTCCTCTGCGTCAGGGTAACACTAACAGTCCTATGTGTCAAACAGTAACAAAAACAGCCGTGTCAGTAACACTAACAATCATTAAAAGCCAGTTTAAGTCATCCACAATTTGAAAATAATGTTGTGACAGCAATGTGTTGACCAACCTGCAGCCCACTGTTGTCCGGGTCGGCCCGAGCACCGATGTGATCCAGTAGCACCAGCACCAAGCAGAAGCCTAGGAAGGCAAGCACCAGGTATGCACACATCAGCTTCCACAGCACAGGCCACAGGTCTGCACGATCTGAGACGTGAAATCAGTGATCAGTGCCTGTGGCTGCACATCTTCTAACCCGTGTTAGCATGCCTTCACCTCTAGGAATATTGTGCAGCTTCTACTTATACTGTTGCTCATAAAAAATCATCTTTATTCTTACTCAAAAACTGGAAATGGAACACAGCATGCAACAATCAAACATGCAGTGCACTATCTTTCCCAATGCTAAAAGGTCACAGGCATGTGGCCAAATAAAATAATAGTAATACAATGGACTATTGAGGGTGTGTTTGTGAGAAAGTGCCAGAGTCCAAATACTGAGGCAAAACATCTGATGGAACAGGACGGAAATATGCACCATATTATAAAATCATATCTAATTGAAATTAAATGGTCCCACATCTGTAAAATCAATGCATCTCAGGTCCACCCAGAATTCATCTACTGATTCTCCATACTTATCCCAAAATGTAAACACCTTTGTTTCTATTATAATTTTTATTTATTTCTCCATAAACTGAAGGCATGAAAGCAAACTTGTGGTTGGCTAGGGTAAGAAGCGTTGGTATTTTATAAATAAATCCCATGTCCAGAATGGTCGAACTAAAATGTTTACCAAAAGACATGAAGCTCTTTAGAGTTATAAAGAATGTTATCTTTCCCTAAACCTTTGTCTTGATCTAGAAGGTGTTGTTGGCACTTGACATACCACATTAAGGGTATACCTATAGCTGGTCTCTAAACAGGGACTTTTATGCCATCAGCAGTTTTTGGCACTAACAACAGTTCATCCTGTGTAGCTTTATGTACACTTTATATGCAGAAAGAACACTCACACAACCCAGCCCGTAAGTTTTGAGTTGTGGGGTCTGATTAGCAGAATCTAAGCCACACATGATGAGGCATGCATTACAGTCACCATGAATATGCTCTGTAATCCCAATAGTGAAAGAGTGGGAAAAAAACAAGTTTTGGTGGGATCATAACAATAGCTAAGACCAAAAGCTGGACAAAGACACCAACAAAAAAGATGGCGAAAAATCTGAAACATGTAACCATGGCATGCTTTCATCATGGATGACATACAACATGGGCTGGAAGTGGGTGGGGGTTGATGACGATCCAGTAACCCACACATGCAAAGCAAAAGAGAACTCTTTCACACATGACACAAATCTTGGCACTTTTTTTTAAGTGATGCAATTATACAAATGAAATCAAAAATCAAAACACACTTGAAGAAATTAAGAACTAACCTTGCTGTTGCTGTGTCAAAACAAACATATGAAGGCCACAATAATAGAACAAAAAACACTCAGGGAACGTGGGTTACAGCAATCATGGTGACACCCAGGGACATGCCATCATCTTAAGAACAGTCATATATTTTTATTCCTTGAAGCCTTCCAGTGGCATGAAGACCACAAAACTGAAATATAAAAAAAGAACACATCATGAAACAGGTACGCTAATCAGCCTAACGTTAGCATTTTTAGCCCTTGTCCATCAAATTCCAGTTTACTACATTAGCTGCATTAATTAGATTTTGAGCTAGTTCTGGCATCATGCAAAAAAGTTTGAAAATATACAGGTACCAACAAAAAAATTAAAATCCTCACAACATGCCACTGACTCATACGACAACATATACACCAAAGTAATACAATCTAGACACTTATGATTTAACGCCTTGAATTTTGAAAACATATACATGTATAACTATTAACATATTAATATGTGTGCAATAAATTTAGAACTAAAGCAGGTTCCTGAAAGTGGCAGGGAAATTGGGAGTGATTAAGTCCTTTTAGCTAAGGCATTTCAAGCTTCCAAGCCTGCTGTCATGTAATAATTTTAACCAATAGGCATTGTTTTCTTGCCAGAAATTTCTAATTTCTAACACAACAGGAGCAGGATAACTGAGCTGTACCTAATTTTATTATATGGACCAGCTATAGCAGATATGGGAGAAGCTCCAAAACTCCCACAGCTTGACTGGTTAATAACTTTTGAAATTCACTTACAGAAATTTCCACTAGGGAAAGTTGGTTTTGTAGTTTCTTCTGGGTTTTTTTTTGGGTGGGGGTGGGGGGTGGGGGAGAGATATGGTAACAGTCTCTCTGGATGTAACATTTTTTAAGGCACCTGACAACATACAGTAAGAACAATAGAACCTCTCAATTACACCAATCAAAACCATAAAAATGCCATCTTATCTGGGAGCCAGAGGGGTCCTAGTGATTCTTCCTTCAATGTAGCCTGTGTGTGTGTGTGTGGATGCAGTAGCTAGTTAATTTTTCAGGATAAAATATGTGAGAAGGAAAGTGCTAGCATCAGGAGAAGGTAGTCTAGTATATAATGGGTGCACAGTATGTCTCTTGTCTGTGGGAGGAGACAAATGAGCATGTCTAGAGACATGCCAGAGGGAATGTCAAGGGAGCTCAAGAGAGCATGTCTAGAGTAGAGATATGATAGATTGTCTTCGTCTTTGTCACGTCTTAGCTTGGTCCAGTTCCCTTGTTTTAAATTTAAGAAAGGTTTTTCCTCCAAGCAGCAGTCACCTGTTTTTCTTTAATCCTGGCATCTTTGGTAATGGTATGCTAGGGTAAAGAAAGCTTTGCAAGAATGGATAAACTAACCAAGACACTACTTATCAAACTCTGGTCTAGGGATCTCTAGTATCTGTTAATCTGAGACTAGCCAGGGAAAGTGAATGGCCAAGTGGTAAGAATGCTGGATTCCAAACCTAAAAGGGGCTGGTTCAATATATACCCATGCACTGCACCCTGTTCCCCCCAGTTGACCCAGCTGGAAATGGGTCAGGAAAGGTAAGGCAGCAAGAGAGAGAGAGAGATGGGAACCAACCTCATGATGCTGGCCCTCAGAGAAGTGGGATTCCCATACACTCCCACTCCCCAACAAAGCAGAGCAGGTCACAGGACAACCTTTACCAAACTAGCCTTCACAACAGAGACTTTTCTCTTGCCCAAACGAGGCCAACTACAGTAGTCCACGTGCAGAGACTCAGGCATGCTCCATGCACATCTTATTCTTTCTAAATTACTCTCACCTGCTTAGTCCTAACAAAAACCATATTTCACCATTACTCTATAGGAAGCATAACATTTTTAAAACCTGACCCTATTCTAGCAATCAAGCAATTTTAAAGGCACTAGGATACATGGACATTACAGCAAAATAACTCTGCAATCCTTCTTTTTAAAAAAAATACTAGGCGTATTTATCGCCACTGTGATTGATTTCTCACTATTTACTAGCCTTCAGTGATAACTTATCACACAGATGTTAGTCTGTGTCTACTATAGTAAAATGCACGTAAATCTGTGCATTCCCATGCTCTAGCTCCTGCCTTTGCAGAATGAAATAACTGCAAGATTCTCCCAAGACCTTAGCCAGAGGAAAGGCACTAATGTCTCATCTGCCAATCCTCCTTGTGATGTCACCCATGGGCTGCAAGGTTTCCCCAGCAGTGTAGAAGATGAAAAAACAAGTGTTACATTTATAGATTCTGCTAGCACGTTTTCTTGATATTATAAAGAGTTTAAAAAAATGCATTCACAACAAACAGTATCTTGTATTTGTAAAACAGCAACAGATGGCTGTCGCACGTACTTGGTATTTTGTGTCTACCTTTAAAAAATGGTTGGGGGGCCAATAACAATGTGGCTGTACTGGTTCTAACTCTTAGTATTATTGAGTAAGCACCACTCTATTAACTTACTGTTACTTGTTCTAAAATTGTAAAATATTGTAAAAATGTCATTAACAAAAAGCTGTACCTGTCATTATTTAAATTAATGAAAAGAGGTAGGGCAACAAATACAACGCAGATACAAAGAGTAAGACGATGGGCCATGCCTGAAGACAACTACAGAGACTGGCTCGGGACAGATGTCTGGAGGGCTCTCCTAGGCAGCCTATGCCCCCCAAGAGGTACAAGGCGACTGATTTTGATACAAAATGCTAGCTGAATCAGAAAATTCAAAACATTTTACTGAACTTTGTGTTATTGTACAATCCAGTGATGACTGCAGATGACAACCATGGCCAATGAAAATGAAGATGTGATGTGATAAAACCTTTTAATTTTTGTCTTTTCCACACTTCTCATGTATACTCTGATAGCTGAAGGTTAATAAAACACACAAAAAAATCCTGTGAATATGTTATGTTGTTTCCATGTGCTATACTGAGACTTGAGAGATAAAATCTTAATCTTACCATATTGCCGTCCTGGAAACATCTGAATGTGATACTGCGAGCGACACTGATAGAGCACGCCACACTGTGGAGCTGGAGCTGGAAAACTTTCATCTGTAATGTTACCATCAGGTACAAATGCAGAAATCTCAAAAGCAGCTTTTTCTTGGATTGCTTGAGATCTCTGGCCCAGCAAGAATGATGAAATCAGGTTGCCCCAGATATGAGTTGTCTGGAAGCATGCCAGGAAAACAGCATGGAAGCGAAACATTTCCTGGTCCAGATGGTCTTTGGTCAGGCGAGCCGAGTCGAAGGCTAACTTGATAAGATATGATGTCTCTGCTGTCCACAACAAACCATGGCCAAACCCAGCCACCATGGAAGCTGGTAACAAGGTGTAAAATGCGGGGTAGAAGTTGGCTCCAAACCACAACAAAAAGCAAAGAGAGCCAAGCACGAGCGTCCACTTAGCTGTAAAAATGTTGGTCCAGAACGGAGCAAGCAGACAGGTAAGCACCATGGTCCCATGCAAACAGCTCATGGAGATTATTCCCAGCTGATCCTGCGCATTGAGTGAAGACTGGAGGTTCTGAACTCCTCGGAAAGATGAAAAGATAAGGATGAAACTGATACACAGAACAATCAAGTTTTTCTTGAAACCACATACTGCAACAGAGGGCACACTACTGCCCTGCTCACTATCCGGGCAGGGTACTCTGAACTCTGTAACTGCCATCTCCCCAATCTCCAGCGGGTCTGGACCATCAGCTGATGACCTCTGACCCTGCTGTGCGGCAAATTTCTGATTTATATGGTTCTGATTTTCACACAAAGCATCATGTCCACTACTTTCTCCTCTTCTCTCTCGTAGATGCTTATCTGATAAATGATTCATTTCAAGGCAGTTCTCGTTACGAGACTGTCTAGCACCTGCCTTCCCACTGCCGTCTGAATGCATTTTGCTGAGGACGTTGTCAATGTAATCTTCGTGCGGAACTGCGTCTGCACTCTCCGCTTCTCGATGTGTAGCGTACCGGTAACTTTCACTTCGCTGCCTTCGCTGTTGCGTGGCGTAGGTGTAACTTGGCCGTCGAGGTCTGTATAATCCAAAACCCATTCCTAAGCCACTGAAGTCCCACGGTGACAGTGTACTACCACTCATTGTGATTTTGCCAGTGTTATCGTAGGAGGATGCTGTCTTTCCGTATCTGCAACATTCGACATGCAAACTACCTATAATCAGCTGTTACTGAAGCCATCTAAAGCACACTCTACTCTCCAAAGCTTACAGCTTCTTCCAGGAATAGAACAGTTCTAATCTAAGTACTCAGTGTAATGCCAACCTCACGCCACTGAGAATATCCGCAGGACCTTCTTAAATGACAAAATGGCCGCCAGCACCTTAAGGCTAACATTTAATCCTTGCGCCTACAGTCATTTAGACTAGAAACATTTCTGCCCTCAAGTCAACCCATAAAAACTGTTCCAGTTTTTTTCCTGTTTCTGCTGTGCTCAATAACGAAACAAATTACCTGAAAATGTAGCAAACAATACTTCTACGCAAAATCGAATTTCGCAGACGCTCCCTCTAGAGGGTTGCAAGGTCGCACACAATAATTGATATCAGTTACATGCAGTAGATTGATTTTCAGGAATTTCATAGAAACAAAAATTAAAATGTTTGTATTTTTTATGAGATGAAAGAAACTTATTTTTGAAGTCCGCGTAGTCCAATCATTTTTGACCACATGGAAACCAGTTGCTCCGCGTCAGCAACATGGCGGCGTTCATGGGATACGTGTTGATTGAAGATAGCAGGAAAAAGTAACACAGATCAATAGACCAAGGGGAAATTAAAAAACACTTTATTCTTGATAATTTATATCAATGTGCCTTGTACAAGGTAAGGTGGAATGTCTGAACAAATACTAAAGTGCATGTCGAAATAGAAATGAGTGATAGAAATCTACAGTAATACTAATACTCAATAGTCCGAGTCTGAGAGTGCTGGAACTAAATTCTAAAATTGACTAACCTGAAGTGTGCACAGATTTATTAGGATCAAAGTTTATGGCACAACCATTCGTGTAGTGTGTATGGTGCTGTGCCAGTACATTTTCATAGGTTCAGCATCTGTAATTCGTACATAGAAAAAAAGTACAGGGATGAGAATTCCCATAATGTTTTACTTAGCGTTAGGGGCCAGCCGGAGGGTTGGGGTTGGGGGTGGTGAAGAAGTTGGAGGAGGGATTTATGATGTCATTAATCACAATGCATTTAGTATGTAATTACTTCAAGCTTATCAAAGATGCCGGCAAAGTCTTGGAATGCATTTGACAGGTGATATACGTCGTGGTATATTATATGAAGGGGAGGGGCTGGACAGAGAGAATATACGCAGTATATTATACATATATGAGGGGGGAGGGGTGGGGCAGACAGACAAGAAAAAAATGTCAAATTTGTACATATAGATTGAAGAATCTCCAACAACCTCTGTTGTTGATTTTTCCTCTCTTAAGGTCTCACTGAATAACCACTAGGAAAGTAATGCCTTAAAAAGGAAGAAAAAAGTGTAAGTGTTGACAGAAACAGACCTGACACTTGGGATTTTGGTAAGCTTTACACTATTGTAAATTTAACATGTTTTGGAATTTGGATGCACTAGGAATCAGGATAGATGTTTAGGCCTGAAAATGAATGATTTTATTTCTTCAGAAATAAGATGTTCTGCAGATTAATTGCTACTAACTTTATGAACTATATTGTCATTTGTAATAAGAGTGTATCAATAATTTAATTTGTGCATTCGTTGCATAAATAAATGTCTGCTTAAAAAAATTAAATTTGTAAAATTCTGGCCCTAATTACTACCAGGAAAAATGTGAACTTTTTTGCAGACTGTCCTAGTTTAAAAAATGCAGTCTTTGAGTTTTGTTGTGGTGCTGACTCTGACAATCCCCTACCTAATGTGGCCAGTAGAAGGAAAGCAGAAGCCAGTGACAGTCAAGCTGGATGCCAAATGGCTGTCGACTCCTGTACTGCTTGAAGTCAGGTTAGTTTATCTCCCTTTCCCTTGTGTTTGTGTTCTTCAACCAGCAAGCAGCACATCACCACATGGGTTTAGATCAGCCTATCACTGAATCAGGTCCTGCCATCTAACGATCTGCTAAAATTAAAAAAAGAAAGGTTTACTATTTGTGTGAAAAAATTAAATTGAGTCATACAAATCTTTTTTGGGCATTAGGTTTTTCCACTGATTGGGAGAATTTCTCCATTTCAAAGACTGTCAGGAATATTTTTTTTAAGATCAGATTAAGCTTTAAACTGCCGTGAAAGGTAATTGTGGCTATTGTGAAATATGTTTCGACGTGAGTGCAAATGGTTAATAGGGTGCTTTTATTGTACAACACCTCCCTCTCCCCACATTGGGGCGCATTTCAGCCTTTCTCATCATTTAACAAATTTTGATCTCATGCCTGTTTTTGCAGCCTACTAAAGCAAAATAGGAAGTATTTTTGTACTTATGTTGCTGATTTCTGGCAGTGAATTCTTGGCCAAGGAGTCAAATGATGCCTTCTGGTCCTTTGTGCAAGATGTGACTCGTGTCAGTCCCCAGACTTTTGATTCTGGTGAGTTGTGTAGAGATGCCGATTTGGAGACAATTTTGTTCAGGGACTCAGTGTGCAGTGTCCGGAGAAGTATGTTTTCACAGCAGTTTTAAGAGAAATAAAAAGAGATAAGGACAGGATGATTTGTAACAAAAACTGATGAGCCCACATGTTAATCTTTGATACATATTGAATCTGTCACCAGAAACAGACCAAAGTGTGTACATGCTGGCACTTCAACTTGCGGCTAGGCACATTAGCCCATTACAGCTCAGCCTCCTCAAGTTTGCACTTTCTTTGCGGGCTTTTTCGCCAGCAGTGGAGACACATCAGCAGGTTGGTGCTTCAACCCATTTTCACTTGATTTCCCTGGGCTCAACAGCCAGCACTCACCCCAGTTCTGCTTTAGTTAGACTCAAGAAAGAGATTCGGCAGAATAGATTCAGCAGAATTGGTTGCTAGGAGTCTCTCACAGGGTTTCCCAAAGATGAACAGTTTGATAGTGAAAAGGACCCTATCTTTAAAATTTTTGGTGAGGGTGGGGGGGAGTTGGGGTCATTGCTTACAGTTTTTGGAGGTCACTGCACAAACAGTTGGTGAATGCCAACTTTTTTCTCCTAAAATGTTCCAAAACCATGAAGACCACATCACCAGTGAGGCAGTATGAAAGAGGATACAGGAAGCCTTGGACCATATGAAGACCTGTTGACCGACGTGGAAAAGTGTAAACTGAAATGGTACGGGCACATGTTGAGATCATTAGGACTCGCAAAAACCATTCTGCAAGGCACAATACAAGGAGGAAGAAGAGGCTAACAGAGGAATCAGTGGAAAAATAACATCCAGGAATGTATTTGCAGAAACACAGAGACTGGGAGAGGATAGAAAGAAATAGAAGCCGGTTGCCAAGTTGTCAGTGGTGCCTTGACGGTCTCCAAGGCTACGAGACAAATGATGATGATGATCCAAAAATCTGCGTCGTGGAAATGCTTGGAGTAAATGTATTTGTATGCCCCAAATGCTGATAATGTACATTATGGACTATGTGCAAAATGGGAAACCCTTTTGATGAGATTTCCCTACCATGCTTTTCAGTTGTGGACTGGGTATGTTTCTTGATAAAATATTTTGCAACATCTGCACTTTTTGAGATTTTTTGGCCACATTTTGTGGCATAAACCAGAGAATTATTAGTTGACCATTCCCCTCCCCCACTGCCAGTTGCAGCATGTTGGCAGCAATCCCAGTTGGTAAAGTAATAAACAGCCTTGATGCTGTTTACAGGTTTACAGTATATGTTTAGATAAACATTGTCTTTAGACATTACAATTGAGAAAAGGGCTGATTACCCTTTGTAATCATTAAAAAAAACCCTCATCATACATTGCTGCTCATATATGATATATTTCTTCTTAAACGTGGTTGTTGTATGAACTTAATAGTTAAACATATTTTCAAACTTGATATTCTTAAAGGACTTCCACTGATACTCTCAAGTACTTTAAAAATTCTTTTATATTGAGTTCTCTATTGCCAAGTGAGGTCTATTATAGCAATTCTCAAAATCTGACTTCATACCATTTATAATTTATTATAGATTGCAAGGCAGTATTCCACAGCAGCAAAGTGCAAGGCATTTGTTGATGTAAGAGGTCAAGTCAGCTGTGACCCTCAGCATCTAGACAGCCTTCTGGCTGGAAATGGGTATGAAGTGACCACATTTTTGGTATTGCATAATGGTTACATTTGATGGATTTCGTTTTTCTGAGAATAATGTTGTTTTGAAGATTTCAAACAAAAAAATGTAGCTGCAGCTTTTGGGGAAAAATTTTTGCAGGTCTTCACCATTGGTGTACAAGTTTGACCACATATACCCAGGTTCCTTGGGAGATAATCCAGTGGTCATACTTTACGGACAGCTTGGGACCCAGGAAATGTTGAATTTCCATCGAGTTCTTTTGACTAAAGCTCAGAACAGAGGGATTCAATATGTTCTGCGACACTTTGCTCAGGTGCATACAGAGACATTGGCCAACATTTCCTTTTTTGGGTGTGGTGAAATTTGTTACCTTGAAAGATTTCGTTAAAAGCATACTTTAGGATGTGCAAAATTTAAAGTCTTTAAACAACTTTATAAAGCAAAAGTTGTACAAAGCTGTAAAATATCAAGGACATATTAAATGAAAACAGGAATATTTCAATATTCTGATGAGTCACCTTTCATAAATATGGATTTGTCGACAGGAGTCTTCGGATGGCAGAGTTCGACTCTCGGGGTATGGCGTAGAACTGTCACTGAAAAGCACTGAGTACAAGGCCAAAGATGACACTAAGTTGGAAGGTAAGCTGGCTTTCCTTTTCAGCATTGTAATGGCTTCAGTTCTCATGATTCTGAGCAGCTCATACTCATTCAGGAACTCAAGCGGAACACATGCATACACATTTTTGATGCTTTTTCAAAGGAAAGTCACTTGTCAGCCCTTATTCCTGCTGACTGGAAATAAAAGAGCATTGACTGATGGTGTTCTGGCTTCAGGTGGGGCAGAAGGCGAGGGGGGGGACTTTGAGGATGAGGAGGAAGAAGTTGAAGGCTTCGTTTTTTCCAAATTGAGGTATCGTTTACCTTCTGTATTTCCATCATTTCCTATCACATTCTGACAAAATTTTTAAAAATCTAGCTCCATCATCTGTAGTCAGGTTGTTGGTTTATGGCCTAACGTCAACTCAGTAATGAAGGCCATCGTATGATAGAAAAAGAGATGAAAGGGAACTGGAGGAAGGGATGGGCTGGGGGAGGAGTCTCCAGAGAAACCCCCAAACCACTGACCTTGTAAATAGGCTGCAGGCAGCTTGACGTGATGTTCAAACTAATTCTTTATTTCAGCAGCAAGCACGTTGCCACTAAGGCAGCTGCCTTCTGTTGTCATAATTTGGTATTTTTAGGTGAAAACTTTGTTTTTACTCAGTACAGGGATTTTGATTTCCTACAGGTTATAGTTTTAAGATTCACTCACTTGGCTTTTAACTTAGGTTCATGTAATTTTAATTCAAAATGCATGCAAATATTGTGTTGAATAATGTTTCAGACACCTACATCCTGAACTTGAAAAGGAGTTGAAAGAATTTTACTCCCACTTGCGGGAATCAGCCACAGAGCTTGCTCCTTTGAAAGCCTGGGAACTTCAAGGTAAAGGACTGTGTGTACAAAATGGATGCACATATTGGTATCTGACTGTATGTGTGCAAACATGCATGCATACATTGTAACATTCTTTATGTGTCTGTGAAAATCCTCTTGTTTTGTAATAATTGCCAGAATGGAGTGTGGCGCTGCATCATTGACTTGCAGATCATGGAGGTATGTGTGTTGTGTCTCCTTGTCGCAGATCTAAGTCTGCAAGCAGCACAAAGAGTATTAAGTGCCACTTCTGCTGATGCTCTTCAAATTCTCACCGACATTAGCCAGAATTTTCCAACCTTGGCTCAGTCTTTGGTGAAGACCGTGGTGCCAGCTGAGTTCAAAGAAGAGATTCGCCAAAACCAGGAGGTGAGGTAAAATGGTAGAGCACTGCATATGCTTGTGAGCAGTGCTCAGCTACATTCTGGAAATGCTTTTTTCCTTGTCTTCAAAAGACACCGTCTTTTTAACCTATTTTGTCGTGAAAAATCTCCCATACTTTACCATAGAAAATGTTTCTCATTCTTATATAGAAAACCCAGAATCTTGTAATTATATTTCAGACATTTGAGCGAAACCATAATCTGTTGCCCGGGGAATCTGCATTTTTCCTGAACGGACGTCCAATGGACATGGAGATCTATGATATCTTCACACTTCTTGATATTATGCTGGCAGAGGCTAAGCTGGTGGAAGGGTTGCATACCCTTGGCTTCAGGGTGAGTGGAAAAGAACCTCTAAATGTCATTTATTTATGTGTGACAGCAATATGGCTATGCTTCTGCCCTACAAGAAGACTAAACTAGTCTTACAGAACACTTTTTTTTTTCCTGCTGTCCAGCCAATGCGCCACATCTACTGAAGCTAAGTCTTTTTCTTATTTCGTCGTTTTTGTATTGTCCTGATTAAGTGGTAGTGCCCCGAAACATGTAGATTGTCTTTGTCTTTGTCATGTCTTAGCTCGGTCCAGTTCCCTTGTTTTAAATTACAGAACACTGTTGATATTAGATATTGATATGTGCAGGGGAGAGCACTCGACTGATATGTCTGTGGTTTATGAACTGTGACATTTTTGTATAACAGGGGGAGTGGCTGCAGAAAATGCTGCAGTTAGAGCTGTCATCAGGGGAGGATAGTGGATATGCACTAGATATTCGGCACTCAGCAGTAAATGTAAGTTTGACTTCCTGCACCTGCTTATGCTCTTTGGTCTTTTTTGTCAGAGTTCCTAATAGCACACAATCGGGGATTTACAAAAATTCAAGAATGGTGCACAGATTTGCATGTTGACCACCCTGCCCCCCACTTTTTTTTTTTTTATAACAAAATGTCCCTCAGATTTAAAGCTAGAAGGTCACTTTGACCCTTGGTTTTAAAAGAGTTTTGGAAGCACTGTCTTGAAAATTGTCTCCAAAATTGAGCTGAAGTTCTGACGATATGTGCACTGGTTATTATGACTAATGGAACTCGTGAGTTTAAATGGTCCTCCTTGCAAACTTGAGCTTAATTAAACTAAAATAAAACCAAATGAAACTTAAATAATGCTAAGATAAAAAATTTTTAAAATAATCTTTTTCCTGGGAGTGAAACACAGTTTTTATAAGCATTGTTTTGGAAAAATGCTTGGTTCCTTCCTGTAACATATTATGATGTAGTCTTTGTTGCTGACATGACGTTAAACAATAAACCAGTCCTTTTGTGACAGCACTTAAATGACCTTGAGAAGGACAGCAAGTACAGAGGATGGCCGAGCAGTGTGCAGGACATTCTGAGGCCTACATTTCCAGGCATGCTGCGCCACATTGCCAAAAACATCTTTCACCTGGTACACAGCATTCTTTTTGTTGTCTATTAAATGAAGTTACCATTCCTGCAGCTAGGTCATCATTTTTAAAATGATCCAAGGAAGAGAGATATGGAATTATTTAAAATCTTTCTCTGGGTTGCTATCTGTCCTAAGTGTTCGTTATGTGGACATTGAATGCAGGCATAATGCTGACCTAACATAGTAGAAAATGTCAAACCATTGACACCAGATTGTGTAAAAGTTGAACTCTGGGTAAAATGTTGATCGGAGACATGGGTGACATACCCACAGGGTTACAGTTATAGCCCTTGCTTTTATTTGCTTTGACAGTTGGAAATATTACAATGTAGAGCTGTCACGATGGACAGAGCTGTTTACTTCCATGGCATCATTCAACAGTCACAGATTCTCTGCAGATTTCTTATCCTGTTGCATTTGCAGACGTACATCGTGAACCCAGCAGATGATGCCAGCAGAGAGCTGCTCAAAATGGCAGAAGCATTTTATGTGCATAATGCCCCCATCAGGTATCCCTGGCTGAGTGTCAGCAAGTGTTGTGTATTGTTGGTTAAGGCACCAGTGACTTGACGTAAAAATATTGATTTGAGTCTTGCACATGAGTCTGTTGAGAGTGTGGGTAATGTAGAGTTAAGGCAATGTTTGGGACTCTTTTTATGGGAAACCCCCATTATTGATTTGACAGAGTGGACTCGTCATTTGATGCTGAGGTATGATAACAAAAGGATAGCATCTGACAATGTTGACATTAACACAATGAAAATAAAGAAAATTACCACAAAACTGTGCTGCCAGCCCCCTCTAAAGAATTTGAGAAATTATCTTAAGCTCTGCATTATTTCTTGTTTATGACTTTTGTTCAGAGTGACTGTTCTTTGGCATACAAAAGGCAGTTGTTTATTGTTCTGCTTGCTGCAGGCTAGGCATTGTTTTACAAGCCAGTGGTGATGCAACAGCAAAAGAAGATGCAGGGGTTGCATTTGCCCGAGCCTTTGATTTCATCAAAACTGACCAATCCCCAGCCAAGGCCTTATCCTTCATTACAGATGTAAGTGGAGTCTTTTTCATTACAGATGTAAGTGGAGTCTTTTTCTATTGATACAACAGAGGGGACTTGTCGCTAGCTGCAGACGTCAGTTTCTCTCTGAGACAGCAGGTTAAAAAGAATGGACTCCACTCCATTTTCCCTTTTAATGTTCTGGTCCCACTTTCAGGTGTATGAAAAGGTTGGGAGTGAGAAGATAACTCCCGAGAGCATTATTGCAGAGTTCAATGCCCAGTATCCTGGAGAAGACCAAGACCTTATATTTGGCAGCAGCTCGGAATATGATGACACAAGAAAGGTAAATAACAATGATCTGAACTTTTTTGTGTGAGCTTCATGAATAGTTTATTGTGTGTATGTGTGTGCTGTGTGCGTGAGTGAATGTGTGTGCTGTGTGAGTGTGTATGTGTTGTGTGTACTGTAAAGCGCTGTGAGCTTGGTTGAGAGATATAGCACTTTATAAATATTTTGTAGTATTATTATTATTAGTTCATTTAGGATGTGCCTGGGGGTTGCGTAGGGTAAAGGGTTGGGTAAGTGCAAACTTGTGTATGTTGTTACCTCCACCATCCGACCGTGATAATCGTCAGATGGCAAGGCACTGATCACCACCGTCATTTCAGGGAGGAATCGACTTCATTCAGCGAACTGGACTTTCTGGGTTTCCACAAGTGTTAGTGAATGGTGTCCCACTGGACAAGAAATTCCTGTCCCAGGAGGACTTCGAGGAAGGTGTTGTTGGGGAAATACTGAAACAGACTCAGGTTATACAGAAAGCTGTCTACCATGTAAGTAAGCAGACTCAGGTTATACAGGAGGCTATCTTTCATGGTTTTGTACAATGTTTTACTTTTTTGGGGGTTGTTTTTTTTGGTGGAAGGGGAAGGATATATCACTGGATGACATTGTGCTTGCCTCTCTCAGGGGATTTTTTCCAGGGAGGTGGGTGATGAAAAGAATAGTTCGGTTAGCTTAACATAGGAATGTTTGGTTAGGTCCTTTTGGTCAGTTCAAATGACGTGAAACCAGACTCCAGACCAGCCTTTCATCTCAGATATCCACATATTTCATTACCTAGTGCCAGTAAAAATAATTTGAGGCTGCTTTATTTTAAAATGCCTTTAGGGTTTGGGAAGAGAATTCTTTACTTTGTCTATAGACTCCTTAGAAGATTGAATTAAAGGTGTATTCTTGTGTGTGTGTGTGTGTGTGTGTAGGGTAAGTTGACTGATTCAGATGTCGTGCTGGATTGGCTGATGGAACAAGATAATGTCATGCCCCGCCTCAATTTTAGAGTCCTCTCCCCTTCATCCGCACAACTGGATCTTACAGAGAATTTAGGTGAGTGTGAGACACTGTGCACAGCCCGCATGAAGGTATTTAGTTATAAATGTGATCTGTCTATAACTGTGGTACACATCTTGCCCGGTTTAAATTTAGTTGAGTTAATCAGCACATTACACTTTGTTCCATTTGGTGTGATAAAGCACTGTAATATTTATGAATGAAGAGGCAGACAGTGGCTGAAACAGAATTCTCAGGAGGTCAGTAGGATCTTAGAAGCCCTGAAACTGGCAGACAATTTGGTCATTAACCCAACGCCTGCCAGCCATTTTGAATTTTTCTTGACAGTTTGATTGAGCCATATGTTTTAGGCCCATGTGTAAAAATACCTAGAAATAACCGGTGCTGCACCATCCTAACCCCACATTGGCCTTCCCAAACAAAGCAAAACCATAATAGCTCTATATCCCTGACTTCATGTGTAATTGGCCTAATGTCACTCTGTGATAGACCTCTAGTCATACGCTTGTTGAACAGTACCGCAGCCCCTTGTTGATTCCCATAACAACAAGGATGTTAAATCACATGCTGCTTAGGTGTAAACTCCTTTATCTCAGCAAACAGTTCATCCTGTTCAAACTCATTACTTAATCTTTATCTGTTCGCATTGCTGTACATGTTTGGACACAATATCTTTTATTCACCAAATCAGTTTTCTCAGGTAGCATAATACTCCACCCAGTTGAGGGGTGGTGGGGGAGATCCATTTGCCATGATGGACTTCAAATTCGTCAAACTTAAGATCACTATCTTGCCAACATGGTGGTTAATGATAAGACTGGTTGTCCTGTACGTCTGCTTGCTGTACACCATGGCTTTCACGCAGATCATCAGTCAGAGACAAGTTACCTGTGCTTCCTCCCTTCACCTGTATGCATTCCTGTCTTTTCCCCTGGTTCCCACAGTTCTTCGGCTTCTAGCCATATTTCAGTGCCCCATGATGTTAGTGGCTCTGTAACACTGGAACAAGACCTGGATTACACCAGTGCTACAGCACCTGACACATCCTACCAACTGCCAATGAATCCTGATCTTCTAATACAGGATATGATAGGAATAGCTTACGCCATTGCGCAGATGCCAACCGAGCCTGCATGCCTTCCATTTATATGGGGTGGGGGGGGGGGTAGGGGGGGCTTTGCCAAGGTGGATTCCAGGGAGCTGTTGTAGATCAAATTGTTGTTGACAGGTGCAGCTTAGTCTTAAACATGTATGAAGGGGGGACATTTTGGCAGCGGTGAACAAGCCACCAACAGGACATACAGGGCCAGCAGGTGCACGCCCATTTACAGACAAGGGACTCCAACCAGTGACTAGTAAGAGACACAGAGCAGCTATTTCTCTTGTACACTAGCTGTATCTCGTCCTAGATCCAAGTCAGGACAATGACATGTCCATGTTACTGAGCAACTTTGTCTTGGAACGTTCTAAGACTAGCAGCCTTTTCCCCTCCTTGTCCCTTGGGGTGCTGCTACCGTTCCTTGCCAGTGCTTGGTTTGTATGCACAGCTGGATGTGTCATGGTGGACATTCCATGCTGTGTTCCTTGTGGCATTAGTGACAAGTGCCACGTATGTCTAAGTTTACTAAAACTACTTTTACCTTAGGAAAACTGTTTTTGTTCCTGTCCAGATGGCTCTGCCCTTGATGAACCTGCAGTATTTGAGTTTCTAAATGGCAAAGAAATGTCTGGTGTTGTGGCTTCCAGACTTAAGTATCTGACCAAGCGAGGTAAGGAAAGAATGTTTGCAAGATGTGTATGTAGAGGTTCTTGTTTGTGTGTTTATACGTATGAGTAGGTGATTGCTTATGTGTTTGTGTAGGTGGTTGTGTGTGTTTGTATGTATGTAGGTGCTTGTGTATGTGTAGCGTTTGTGTATGTTTGTTTATGTGTAGGTGCTTGTATATGTATATATATGTGTAGGTGCTTTTGTGTGCATGTGTGGATGCACCCACACTTGTTGGTTGAGTACAGCATGTATTACTTTATGTATTTATGTGAGTACATTTTAATTATATTGTACCATTCCACATAAATACATGCATTCAGACACTGCAAACACACTAACTTACACAAAAGCTAGGATTATCTGGTGTAAGCTCATGGTGAGCACTGCAATAATTTCAGATGAGTCTGTGGTGCGACCAGTGACAATGTGGGTTGTGTGTGACCTTGAGACTCCAGAGGGTCGTGACTTTTTGTACAGTGGCATCAAGCAAGCGGTAAGGTTGTCGTATATGATTTCTTTCTTAAAACTTGCTTCATTCTTTATTAAAACTTTCATTATTTTCAAATGACAATATTATAGAATACGCAAATTTTGAAAGTAGATGACATTTATAATGGAGCTAGTCTCATTATTTAAAGATTTTAGTGCACAGATATTCATTGTTTTAACTGGGATTTCCAATTCATTTTTTTAACTGGGATTTCCAATAAACAAGTTTGTGTTATATTGCTAGTGACCCTTCTTCACACTTGGTTCACGCTATAAACACAAAGAGTTGAAGAAAAATGGCTACTAATTCTGTTGACAGCTCAGAGTTTCAGATTCCTCTGTGCGCAGAAAGCCTCCAATGAACTGCGGGTTGGCTGGATTCCCAGTGTAGCAGCAAACACTCGAGCTCTGGTAAACCGTGCAGCGTGGGTGGCCCTGCGAGATTTGCCTGGTATGCTGTCCAAGAGTTTCCTGACCAAACTGGTAAAGGAAGAGAACTATGCAGAGCTTGCTGCTGGCACCAAGAGCCTCAGGGACCTGGAAGTAAATGTACGTCTAGAGGCGTGTGCTTGTGTGGGCGTGTAGCAGTCAGGAAGGGGGTCACCTGGAAGTAAATGT
>SMGT01008225.1:71987-82238 GCA_004794575.1 Lanistes nyassanus | reverse complement strand
TAGGTTTTGCTTTTGCCTGGTAGCTGACTTTTTCTCCATGCATGTAGGCTTTTCAGCATTATTTAGCATCTATATTACTACTCATGCAGATTGAGATACATGCATGGCATAAAACTGATACATCAGAAGATACAGCAAGATTGCCCTGCCATCTGTTTGTCCTCTTCATTAGGAAGATCCACATACCAATCTCAGTTGCCACAGCAGTTACAGTTAAATGAAGATGGCACCAGGTAATGTTGAGATATTTCTGGCTTTATTCATGAAAACAACACCTTGTGTATATCAGAAGTGATTTTTTGATCTCATTGCAAAAACCAATTAAAACATAATTTTCTGGCTAATTTTAATCACGAAATCTCTTTTTAAGACATACCAAATGGTTAGCAAACCCCACCCCCTCCCTGGCTGTTTTTTTTTGGAGTTCAAGCCAAGCATAGTTTCATTCTGCTTATCAATATAATTTTATAAGAATTACATTTATTTTGAAGAAAATGCAAATTTCTTATCTAAATTTGTGTTTCTTTAACAATACTTACCATGACCCATCATAGACCCACCCTCCTCCCCGCTGATGGTTCTGCCTGGCAAGAGAAAGTCAGCTTAACCTGTCAGTGAGCTGTGCGCATGGGGAGCTCAGCGTGTGCGCATGCGTGGAGGGGTCTTACCAGGGTTGCCTGGGTGGGTTTTTGTTTTTAGGGTGCGATTTGGGGATCACTAAATGAGAATTTAGCACTTTGGGTCATGGTAAGTATTGTTAAAGAAACACAAATTTAGATAAGAAATTTGCATTTCTTCAAAATAAATGTAATTCTTATAAAATTATATTGATAAGCAGAATGAAACTATGCTTGGCTTGAACTCCAAAAAAAAACAGCCAGGGAGGGGGTGGGGTTTGCTAACCATTTGGTATGTCTTAAAAAGAGATTTCGTGATTAAAATTAGCCAGAAAATTATGTTTTAATTGGTTTTTGCAATGAGATCAAAAAATCACTTCTGATATACACAAGGTGTTGTTTTCATGAATAAAGCCAGAAATATCTCAACATTACCTGGTGCCATCTTCATTTAACTGTAACTGCTGTGGCAACTGAGATTGGTATGTGGATCTTCCTAATGAAGAGGACAAACAGATGGCAGGGCAATCTTGCTGTATCTTCTGATGTATCAGTTTTATGCCATGCATGTATCTCAATCTGCATGAGTAGTAATATAGATGCTAAATAATGCTGAAAAGCCTACATGCATGGAGAAAAAGTCAGCTACCAGGCAAAAGCAAAACCTAACGACGAGTGTAAGATTGTCTCGTAACTTGAATGTTGTTGGTGAGTGTAAGACTGTCTCATAACTTGAATGTTGTCAGTGAGTGTAAGATCGTCTTATAATTAGAATGTTGTCGGTGAGTGTAAGATTGTCTCATAACTTGAATGTTGTCAGTGAGTGTAAGATCGTCTTATAATTAGAATGTTGTCGGTGAGTGTAAGATTGTCTCATAACTTGAATGTTGTTGGTGAGTGTAAGATTGTCTCATAACTTGAATGTTGTTGGTATTCCCAGGGTATGGACATGGATAGCTATCTGGCTGCTGTGGAGGCCGAAACAGGGGCAGCACTCAAGTCTCTGTCTGTCTTCGCTGGCCGTGTTCTGAACTTTGCTGCTGGGCAGCGGGGCATTGTGGTCAATGGCAAGGTGAGTTAATTTATAAAATGTATTTGTGCACTTTAAAAGCCTTCTTAACTGGAGAATTGTGTATCCTAGTTTTCTGAATATTTTGTTAAAGTCAATCTGGGCATGAAAATATTTACATATTTTGAAGCAAACAGATTTTTAATCATTTTGAATGTATCATATACTTTATAAATCTGCATTTATTTACATTATTTTTAAGGTACCCCTGACTGAAAATCCCTCAGAATCTGCTCCTGACCAGAACCCACAGAATCTGCCATTACCATAAAAACTTCACCTATTTCCTGTATATCACTATTTGGCAAACACAAACTGCTGACTCCTGTTTCCTTGACACATTAAGGCCAGAGATTCACAATATATCATCAGAATGGTACCTAGGTAGGTAGCTACGTTTAGAGGGATAGTGCTTCCACCTCATGGTGATTTCCCCCTATGGGGGATGGGGTCCTGTTACTAAACTGTACACTGAAACAACCACCAGACGGATGGCTGCAATGAAATGGCAGGTACAGAGGAGAAGTTTAATGTTTGAGGGATGGCCATGGAATCCGCACTGTGTTTAACTGCACGATGTTAACAACACAACTCTTTCCCTCTAACTACGTTCAGGTTTATGGCCCGCTGGATGCTAAAGAGGAATTCACACAGGATGACTTCGGCCTCCTGGAAAAACTGATCAGCGTTCAGGCAGGTGCAAAACTTCGTGAGCAGGTCAAAGCTATTGGCATTGATGGAGACAGGTGGGTTCTTTACCTTCACATCCATCCGTCCATCCATCCATCCCACTCGTCAATCCTTTTGCTAATGTCAGTAGTAAGGACACACTCCTTAGATGATTTCCCTTCAATTTAATGTTTAAGTTTGTGTTAGGGACCTGCGATGTGATCTTTGAAATGTCTCCGTGATTTTCTTTACTGCCTTGTTTACCTGTGTGCAGAGGAAGTGATATGGTGATGAAGGTTTCAGCACTGCTGGGCTCACGGTCTGCATCAGAGTCACGTAGTAAGGTGGCCTTCAAGGGAGACAGACACAGGTGTGAACGGGGGCAATTCTTGGCTA
This sequence comes from Lanistes nyassanus, assembly GCA_004794575.1. Taxonomy (NCBI): domain Eukaryota; kingdom Metazoa; phylum Mollusca; class Gastropoda; order Architaenioglossa; family Ampullariidae; genus Lanistes; species Lanistes nyassanus. The sequence goes on along the minus strand of SMGT01008225.1, from coordinate 79,487 downwards.
CAGTGTCTTGATGCAGACAGCTGGCTTCTTTTTTTGCTCCACATACAGATCTGGGGGAGGGGGAGAATGAGGGTATCATTGATTAGTTATTGATTGGTTGATTTAATGAATGAGTTATTGATTGGTTGATTTAATGAATGAGTTATTGATTGGTTAATTTAATGAATGAGTTATTGATTGGTTAGTTTAATGAATGAGTTATTGATTTTTGTTTTTGTTGTGAAGTAGATGAAGTAAATTTTAAAACCTGTACACCCTGAATACACCTTAAACCCTTGCTGATCATGATTGCAATATCTTTTAAGCTAGCTTTTAACAGTTCAGGAAGTAGATAAAGGAGCTTGTCTTTGTCAGTTGAAGTGTGTGATGCAGCTTAAAAACTTGAACCTTCTGTTCACGTTTAAAGAAAATTATTTTCACTGTGTTGTGATGCCTGTCTACCACTTTCCCAGCGTGGTCAAGATCCCAGCCGCTGAGGACTTGCCAGCGTTCACTGTGGAGGCCATTGTCGATCCAGCGTCACGAGCAGCCCAGAAAATGGCTCCCATTTTGCAGATTCTTCATGCTGTGGCCAACGTGGACATACGCATCTACATGAACTGTCGCCAACGCCTGTCAGAGATGCCACTGACCAGGTAACCTTTGTGCACATGCTGTGTGTGTGATTGATGGTCCTGGGTAAGTGGGTGGTAAGGACATTTAATATGTTCGTCAACACTGTGTGACTTAAAAGTCTGTGATGTGAAAGTTAAGGGAATAATGGGGAAACGTTTCATATGGTCTTAGGAACAGAGAGGAAAAACAGTGTTCTCTTTTTATTGTTTATTGTTAAAGATTGAATTCTTTAAAAAAAAAACCCAAACAAATAACAGCTATTTGGAGCATAAAATGTGGTAACAAAAAAGAAATTAGGTTAACTCTTAACAGTTCACTCCCTTGACTATCGATGTTATAACATCGGCGCCATAGTGACCTTGTTTCTATTTATATCACATTAAGCTTTCTTAGTAAAAACTGTTTTTTCTTGCTAAGTTATCATTAGACATGATTAAAGTTTTGAAGTTTGTCACTTAAATGTAAAAATAATGCTACTTTTGTGTTTTCAAACCACCATAAAGTGAGGCTATACCAAGCTCGTGACCATCTTGTTTTGGGCAGTGCTTTCAAAGTCGAATATCTTGTAAATATGAGCAGTTCTGAGCTCAAAGTTGATAGCTTTTACTCAGAAGATAAGTCATTTGAGATCTCTGATAAGGATATTGAGGAGATCGATGATGTTGAGAATATTTTATCAAATCTATCATATTGCAACTGAGTAAGCCTTCGTTTCCTTCTTATTGATATCACATAGTTCGTCAAAAAGATAAAGATAACTTTAAATTTTTTTACCCTGTTTGCCATTTCCACAATTCTGTGTTTTTGTATCTTGGCAGCTTTTATCCACTCTAAAACATTTTTTTGTGTGGTTCATGCATTACTGATATCGACTATTGTTGATATGTTGCGGATGTTGTAAACAGCTCATAAAAGAACTGCAGTAAGGTTTAGAAGAAGCAAAACACAATTATTTGTGTAGCTGATGAGAGAGAACATTTCCAATATTATAGTTATTTGTTTTTTTATCACTTGGTAATTACAACACTGAAGGCCTAGTTCAGTGTCCCAGTCTTTTCTTCAAGCAGGGAGGCAGGCGTGCATAATTCTTTCTAATTTAATCAAACACATTTTATTTCCTGACTTGTTTGGATTTATATGTTTAATCTTTAGGCATTTATAATATATAATAATTATTTATAAATGTAAGTTTACATAAAAATAGGACACCATTTTGTCATTTTGGTTTTGTAAAGCAACTTTATAAACCATTCCCCAATCCTAAATTTCGCAAATCCCAAAATGAGTGTGTACAATTGACCAGCAATATCTCAAGTATCTGAGAAGAGAATGTAACAAAATTAGGATATGTTATGTAGAATGGCAGGGGCATTCACAATATGGCATCAGATCTGATATAACTGAAAACACAAAAAAGTTTCCTTCTTTGTGACTTTACAGTCTTACTTTTTTTGGACTGTGCGTACACCTGTGCTTTGTGATTTAATTAGGAATATTTTATTTCCAGTACTCCATCTGTCCTTCTATCTGTATTATTTCAAAAGTACATTCATTTTCCTTCATTTTGATGTATGCCAAGCTCAGATTAGTAATAGTTTTTACCTTGAAAAACAAACATTTCCATGACAGCCCCATTTCATGCAAGTAGTGCCCCTTTAAACCAAGAACTGTTAAGAGGAAGCTGAAATCCATGATGCAAAAACAGACAATTCAGAGCTGTTTTTCATTCTTTCTTTCCATTATTTTACACTTTGTGTTCATGCCTTATTCGGTTGTTTCCTCCATATTCCTCTTTCCCACAACAGTACTCTTCACCACCCTTTTTCTTCCTAAAACATCAAGAGACAGCCCTTATGATTGTTTGTTGACTTTAGATTAAAAAATAAACAACCTTTGTTACCAACTTGATGTTTAAGAAATAACCCAATTTCCTCCCCATCATGAGACAGTCTTTGTTACTCATTTGATGTTAAAAACAACCAACCAAGCCATTATGTGTTTAGGTTTTATCACTACGTGCTAGAGCCTGAGCTGACATTCCGATCAGATGGCAGCTCAGTGGAAGGTCCTGTGGCACGTTTTCTGACATTGCCGCACAAGTCGCTGCTCACCTTGGGCATAGATGCTCCGGAGTCTTGGTTAGTGGAAGCTGTGTCATCTGTCTATGACCTGGACAACATTCTGCTGGAGGAGGTGAGATACACTTTTGTGTGAGGCTGAGACATTATACTTTAGGATAAAGTTGCTGTCCACAGAATGTCCTGATTGATATTATACACATTCAAATGTGACCAGAAACCTACTCCTCAATCAAAACCTGCAAATGCAAAACAGAACATCTCATTAAATGGCATATTTTTTGTTGCTGATTTTGTGAAGACTTGCCATACCATGCCAGTTTGCTGCAAGGCAGTTTAAAATTGCTGGGCTGCAACTTGAAGAAAAATATGCACCGCACAATTGAGAGGGATCATTGCTAGGCACCTGTCCAGAACATCAGTGGGCAGTGGGCAGCAATTTTCGCTCCTTTATTCATGTGGTGTGTGCATAAAATCAAGCAACAGCATTTGATAATAGGTGTCACTGTGTTTTGGTGTGATTTTTGTGTGGATTCAGGTGGACAAGGCAGTTACTGCAGGGTTTGAGTTGGAGCATCTTCTCCTGGAAGGTGGGTGGTTTGTGCTGCAGCCATTGAGCACAACACAGCCTCAACCTTGCGTTCATCTCTGTACGCTGCTACTTGCTGTCTATTTTGTAGTTATACTCAGCATAATTGTCTATGCCCCCAAAGCATAATGAAGATCTCTTTGTCTTGTTTTGTCAAGTTTTTTAACAAATGTTGATGGTAGTGGTTTAGTCGAATGTATCCAAAACAGCAAAGGACCTGCTTCACACCTGACAAATTTAGTTGTCATGCCAAGGTATTTATGGGAAGTTCATATGTGTTATCAGTTAGATTGTGAGATAGTTTGGCTGTGGAAATAACTGAAGTAACTCACACACCTGTGAGAATGGTAGAAGTTATGAATGTTAGCTTTTTATCTTTCTTTGTAATGATGTATAGTCCTGAGGGTATTGTAAAGATGCCTTTCTGTGTTTTTTTCATGGAATATTTTTCTACAGTTCTACTGCAACTTGTGACACCTGTCTAACAAAACATGTACAGAGGTATTTGCCATTTGGGGTTTTTTTTTGGTCAACAGGACACTGTTATGATGCCAGCACAATGCATCCGCCTCGTGGACTGCAGTTTGTCCTGGGTACAGAGGCCCAGCCTGCTGTTGTTGACACCATTGTCATGGCAAACTTGGTCAGTTTCTTGTCCTTTGTGCAGCTGCTGTTGGAAGTCCTTTCAAGACTCTTTTCGTAGCTTTTGTATTGCAAGATATCAACATGGACATGCTGTATTTCACTGCCCTCTCCCAGCAAGGACCGTGAAAGTCATAGTGATTAGAATATGTGCATGTGTTGCTGTAGGAAATATGGAGTTCCACAATACTTGTTATAGCTTGGAGAATGTAATGCCTGTTCCTTCACTTGTGTTTCATACAGAAGTGTTGTGTTTCTGGAGGCTCAAAGACCTGTAAGGCAGAAGACAAGTCCTTCTGTTTGACATAATAATCAGCACTGTGTTTGTCACCCTGTCCGTTGGTCCTGCTGTCATGTATAATTATTGTCATTCTGTCTGTTGGTCTGTCATACCTTATCAGTTGGTTTTGCTTTTGCATAAAATTATCATCAATGTATCTGTTGGGTTGTCAAAACTTGTAACTCGTGCTGTCACATGTAATTATCAGCAGTGTGTCCACTGGGCTGTCAAAATTTATGCTAGTCCTGCTGTCACATGTAATTATCAGCGGTGTGTCCGTCAGCCTGTAAAAGAGTTTCACCATAACCACACTGATGTTGATGTCAGAAGCTTCATTCTCCTGTTTTGCTGTCATGCAAGTAATGGGGACTTTACCCACATGTTGCCAATAAGGCTACACTTCTTTTCGTATTCTCATTAGTCTTAGATTTGTTAGCCCTAAAGCAGGTTGTCTCTGTTTGCTTATATAGTAGTGTGCATTGCACATGTGCTCCTGCGATAATTTTTGGAGACTCTGTGACCACTGCAGGATGGTATATCTTCTTAACCCTTAGGAATGACTTTCTTTAATGTTTGTGTCTGTTTTCCTCATAACTGATGTGTGTTTAGTTTTAGAGGGTAAGAATAAGATGAAGATATACGCCCCATCAGCATCAAACCGTTACAACCATTTTACCATTACAACAGATTGTGAGAGATAAGGAGGTCAAGATGCAAATAGCTTTCATTTAATCAAAAAGTGTTTTGTAAATATTTTTAAATATTGAGATCGGGTGGGGAATGTGTTTCATGATGACCTGTAAAAAGCCCCCCTTTTAGCAGGTGGTGTTGTTTCACAGGGTTATTTCCAGCTAAAGGCTAGCCCTGGTTTGTGGAAACTGCACTTGCGAGAGGGCCGCTCTCAAGATCTGTATACCATCCAGAGGTGTGTGGTCACAGAATGAACTTGGAAACACTTGTCACTGTCAAAATTGGTTTCTTCTTTGTTTGGCAGTGTGTTCAGCCCCCATTTGCATGTGTGGGGAGTTGCTAAGTAGAGCATGAAGATATGCATAACACTGAATGATCTCACTGCAGCTCATTTTGACAGATTATTTTGTCTGCCACTCAGTATTTTATCTTAAAAAGATTCTTGTGAATAATTCACTGGTGTTTATCCATGCCACCATTATCATCATTGCTGAGTTAGCGTACAACACCTGACGTAGCTAAAGGAGTGCACACAAAGCCTGAACTCATTTGTTTGATATGTGATGACGATCTTAGTAAATAAACTGCCATGTCTGGAATTAGTTGCAAATATAAGTAAAATTTTCTCAGTCGAGATGTGAAAAATATATAAGGAATTATGGATTTAATGCTGAATAGCTATTTGGCATTAAACAAGGATTGGTAACTGGATCTAGACTGTTCCACTTTTACTTTAGCACACACAATGTTCCAACACTGTTCTGCAGACTGTTTTGAATCTTATTGTTTTCTTTCTTGTAGCCATGACTACACAGACACGCCTCCTGGTTCTTCGGATGTCATCGTGGCAATGAATAGTTTCAAGAGCAAAATCATTAAAATTAAGGTATACAATGATGATGGGTTTTGCTGCATGTAAGATTTTAGAGTTCTGTGGCCCACATCACCAGTTCTTATTGTCTCTGAAGAAGAGAAGTATGGATTATGGACTTTGTCCTATGCAGATGAGAAAGGTAGATGTTGGTGACATGTATGGTGTCCGAGAAGAGGGCTTTGCTGTGCCTCAAGTGTCATTAAATTTTATCGTTATGTACATTACAGTTTGATCATTTGATCAGTGTGCAATTTTAGCCCAAGGTGTGTGATGTTACAATTTGGATGTGTTACTAGTGCAGCACAAAGATTGCATGAAATATGTGTGCAAACTCTGTTACTGAACATGAGCGGTGCAGTGTGTTCCTGCCCCTGCTGTGTGATGTTTCAGCTGAGATGTTTGCCCTGTGCAGGAAGTCTGGTTCATGTGTATGTTGCTGCATGTAAAAGCATGTTCTGTTCCTGTCTCAGGTATTGAAAAAGCCGGACAAGCAGAATGAGAAACTGTTGGACGATGGGCAGGAAGAGTCCCATGGCCTGTGGGACTCTATCTCCAGGTCAGCAACTTTGGTCATATTACTCCCCCTGTCTTCGCAGCCATCGTCACTAATCTTTAATGTGGGCTGTGTGAGCGTTGCGTTCAGATCTGGGACTGGCTATGTGAGCACTGTTGTCGAGATCTGGGGCTGACTGTGAGTGCTGCTGTTAAGATCTGGGGCTGACTGTGAGTGCTGCTGTTGAGATCTGGGGCTTACTGTGAGTGCTGCTGTTGAGATCTGGGCTGACTGTGAGTGCTGCTGTTGAGATCTGGGCTGATTAAGAGTGCTGCTGTTGAGATCTGGGGCTGGCAGTGTGAGCATTGCTTTTCAGATCTGGGGCTGGGTGTGTGAGCTCTGTAGGCTGTCAGTTATGGTTGGAATGACCCAGGGGGGATGGCACATGGCAGCAAATCATCCACAAAGCAAAAATCTCATCCTGTCATATGACGTCCCTTAGAGTCTGTCCAACCACAGTGAAATTCACCTACCCTGTCTTATAATAAGTTCCAGACATCTGTTTCTCTGTCTGCCAGACTGCCTTCCTGCATTTCTGTTAGTCTGTGTGTCTGCTGTCTGTATGCATGACTGCAGCTGCATGGCCTTAATTACAAAATAAGCCAGCTGGTATTTCTTCAGAATCTTAACCCGAAATTTTCATAAAGTAAGTTAATGTTACCAACAAGAAAATGATCTGGGCAGCTCTGTCTGAGTTATATAGATAGATGAGGAAACTGAAAGGAAACAATGAGCTGTAAACAGCTTTACTTCAGGCGTATAGTTATCTGTTCAGCTCCTTTACTGGCCACAAACCTGAGGAGGACCAGGACAAGACACTGAACATCTTCTCAGTTGCCTCCGGCCATCTGTACGAGAGATTTCTGCGGTGAGTCTTGCTCAAGCCCCACTCCTTGTTTTCCCCTTAATTCCTTTTTACCGTCAATTTGAACAGTTATAGTGGCCATATTCGGTGGTCTTTGTTTTTAAACAAAGAAGAAATTGGAGGATGTGAACCAGCCGTATTTTAATGATCCCTATAACTTTGTTAATAATTTTGATGATGCAACTTTCATCTGTACAGGATAATGATGCTGAGTGTACTCAAAAATACAAAGTCCAAAGTGAAATTTTGGTTTTTGAAGAACTACCTTTCCCCAACATTTAAGGTATGGCTTTTTCTCAAACCCCCCCCCCCCC
>SMGT01008225.1:58455-71716 GCA_004794575.1 Lanistes nyassanus | reverse complement strand
GGGGGGGGGGTTTACATTAACCTTGCAAAAATGTATAAAGTCACCCCCTCCCCCACCCCCAGCATGCCATCACCTTTCAAGGTTTTTTTTCAGATTTACATAGAACCAACCGTGATGGTATCCCACCCCTGGTTAAATCTGAAATAATATAGCGTGATGATGTGTTTGCCAAAATGCACATGTTTGTGTGTGAATAGGACTTCATCCCACACATGGCTAAGCACTATGGCTTTGAGTATGAATTAGTCCAGTACAAGTGGCCACGATGGCTAAACCAGCAAAAAGAGAAACAGCGTGTGATATGGGGGTGAGTTTCCTCTCATTTCAAAGTCTGCCCCTGTGTGTGTCCCATTGGTGCATGTGTCAAAAGAGACTTGAAGGGTCCACAACCTGTCATTAAAAATCAATTCATTAAGAATAAAGTGGAATAAAGGAGGTGTAATGGCAGTTTCCTTTAAATTCCCTTTTTTTTCAGCTACAAGATCCTGTTTTTGGACGTGCTGTTTCCACTTGATGTTAAAAAAATTATCTTCGTGGATGCTGACCAGGTTAGTCTCATCAGAGTGCATCAGAGGGCAGCTGCTTGGATATGACTGTGAAGGGCAGCTGCTTGGATATGACTGTGAAGGGCAGCTGCTTGGATATGACTGTGAAGGGCAGCTGCTTGGATGTGATTGTGAAAGGCAGCTGCTTGGATATGATCGTGAAGGGCAGCTGCTTGGATATGATTGTGAAGGGCAGCTGCTTGGATGTGATTGTGAAGGGCAGCTGCTTGGATATGATCGTGAAGGGCAGCTGCTTGGATATGATTGTGAAGGGCAGCTGCTTTTTGTGTTCCATCAAAGTCACTTGTCGCCAACTTTTCATGGGGATAAGGCAGATCTTATTACTTTTATGCAGAGGTAACTCCTCGGAGATGTCTTCACCACTTACTTGACTTTTCCAGACTGTTCGAGCTGATCTGCAGGAATTGCATGACCTTGACCTTGGAGGGGCCCCCTATGGGTACACACCTTTCTGTGACAGCAGGAAAGAAATGGACGGCTTCAGGTAGGTGATGACTTTTTTTCTGCCTTCTGAAGATGGTTTGGACTCGGAATCACTGTTAATGATCAGAATTTTTGATAGCCTGGTATTGGTTAGCGTTACGTTTACTGCAACGTTTTCCTTGAAAGTTGTGAAACTAGAGAATGGTCTCTCTCGTCAGGCATGTGGTTGTGGGTTGAGCTTGTGATGGAGATGTGTATGGTTGTGGTTGCTCAGGTTCTGGAAGTCTGGATACTGGCACAGTCACCTTGCTGGGCGAAGGTACCACATCAGGTGGGTTCTTCTTCCTTCACTTGTATTTCGACCCAGATGTTTGTATTAAAAACAAGGGAACTTGACAGTAACCTACCTTTTCTCAGCCAACTCGGGGCATCCTGAAGGCTGAATAGCCTGTAGGTACATTTCAGTACAAGAAATTACCCCTCTCGTTAGTACATGATAACAAAAATTTCAGCTGTTTGGAACATTGGCAATCTAGTAGCTGCCTTGGCAACACCATCCGGATATGCACCTCGTTTGCAGCTGGACTTTGAGCAAGCAAGCAACCAACCAAAAGTTCTAACCAAATATACTGTACTGGCAACATATTGCCACTTCTTCTCACTGCATAGCAGTGTCACCAGGAACTGTACAACCAGTTTTGAGCATGAGAGAAAATCTATTAAGCAAATACACTTAAAGCCATGGTAGAATTTTAGTCAGTCTTTTACAACAAAATGGAAGACTTTTCAAAGCTGTTTAGATGGTTTACCAGCGTACAGCTGATTGCTTGCAGTCTGCCAGAAAAAGGACTGAGTATCAGCATTGCACTTAACCGTGGCTGCACTTTGTTACAAACAGCGCACTGTACGTTGTGGACTTGAAGAAGTTCCGACAGATCGCAGCAGGTGACAGACTGCGGGGTCAGTACCAAGGTCTGTCTCAGGACCCCAATTCCCTGGCCAACCTTGACCAGGACCTGCCAAATAACATGATTCACCAGGTGGCCATCAAGTCTCTACCCCAGGAGTGGCTGTACTGCGAAACATGGTGCAGTGAAAGTGAAAAGGGCAGGGCCAAAACCATCGACTTGGTGAGTCTTGTTTCGTGCAAATTCACGTGGATTTTGTTTTTCTTCCCTGCCATTGTAGCATTAAGTTCTGAGTTCTGTTATCAGAGGAACTGACCTCTCAAGTTCTTTTATCCATTCCACCCCGCCCCCCTTTTTCAAAAAAATCTTTTTCAAAAGATGCTACTGCAAAATACTCGGGAATGCAAATGCTGACTGATATGAGACAATCTAGTCGTACATTGACTATATTAGTTGTTAATTATTACTCTGTTATTAATGTTCTGCATCCTGTTTTAGTAGTGAAGTAGCCGATGACGCGAGTGGAAGTCCTCAAACAAAGACGAGTATCTTTCTCCTATTTACAAAGGTTTAGGCTTAGTATATGCATGCATGCTTTTACACTTAATTCAAGTACACAGAATTTTCAACTGGAAGCTGGATTTGTGATGTGTATTTTCACAATACTCCCTTTGTGTGTGTTTGGTGGTGGGGGGGGGGGATGCACACATGAATGCACATAACTGTACACATAACTGTGCACATAACTGTGCTTACAGTGCAACAATCCGCTGACCAAAGAGCCCAAACTACAGGCAGCCATGCGTATTGTGCCGGAGTGGAAAAACTATGACTATGAGATCAAGCTTGTGTGGGACCAGATTTATGGCACAAACACCAAAGCACAGATAGAGTATGCACCACCAGATGTTAGTCTTTCAAATGGTGAGTGATAAATGTCCTGTCAACAAATCCCTTGCACTCAGGCCAGAGCTACATAAAGGGGCATAAAGTTTTATTGTGTGCAAATTTCAGCGCTGTACAGTAAAAAACAAAAACAACAAACAAACAAAAAAAGCAAAAAGATATATATCTAATGTAGACAATAGAGATACCCACTTGTGAATGAAGTGTTTTTCCAAAAATTCGGTAGCAGGGGATACAAGCCTGGGGCATATTCAGCAGGTGAAAGGTTAATTTTCTATTCCCTCTGCATATAAAGTGCTAGTGTATAACTGTATAGCATACCATTGTGTGACTAAGTGCTACTCATTTCTGCCACCCATCAAGTGAACACAACCACTTTAGTGTATTAAACCATACATTGTGAGAAGCAAATGCAACCTTCCATATTAAAGTATCTAAAGCAAGCCAGTAAGATGCAATAAAATCAAGGGCTTTTTGGCTTTTTGTACTTGGCAGAGTTCGTTAGGTCTTGTTGATGTCCTGTAATTTGATATTCTGTCTTTTTATGAGTGATGATATTTTTGTTTTGGCTAGTAACTTTCCTTGTATTTTGTCTTTTTTCAGATTTCAAGACAAAGATAGAGTTATGATGTGTGGGTGTTATTAGCCAGTGGAGGATTTTGTCAGGTGTGAATGGGAGAATAAATGGAAGATGACGATGAATTGAGTGGAGATACTTACAGGATGTATTTGATTAAAGTCTGTAACATGGAGTGCGAATTACTTTCTCAACTGTGGGGAGGTGGGGGGGTAGCATAAACATCAAGACAAGTACCCTTGCCCCCCCTCAGGAAAACAGTGTGCACAGAGTATTGTGGCGCAAATTCTGAAGACAATCATAATACCTGCTGGCATTGTTTAGCAAGCTGTAGAGACGTCAGTGATTCCATGACATTAACAGTATACCTAATTCTGAGAGCAGAAGGAATTGGAATTATTAAATTCCAGATACCAGATAGACACAGGGATATGGGCACAGCCCACAGCTGGAAATCCAGCCACGATACTTTACGAGTCACAGTAGTATCGGCTCAGTATGCTTTGATCCATAAGTCATGACACTGGATATTCAGTATAGCTTGACAACTGTGTCATGTCTTAATTCTGCCAGCTCAGGATACCCTGATAGCAATGTCACTAATCTGAACACTTGAAGTTCACCTTGTCAGCTGTCTTGTCACAGCACGAGGACTTGTGTATGCTGGATGTCTAACAGGTGTTGAGTACTTGCAGTTCAGGAAGCTTTGGTACTTGTGTTGTAGCCTCTATGGGAGTTCGTGGACACCTTCTACTGTCGTCCCAGGACACTTAAACCACGTATGCATGTGTACATCTGCGCATGTGAGTGTATGTCAGTCTATAATCGCTTGGGATTAAATGAACATGGTCTCACATAATACTTGTAATTTTCCAGACCATGCTGTTAGTTTTAGGTGGTAAAAAACACCTTTACCAGTCTAGCACTGACAGAAATGAATCTGGATTCAAGTCTGTGCATTTTCCTCCAATATATTTTCACAGCCGTTATCATCCTTACCTCTTGCCAGTGTGGAGGGGTTGTCTTTCATCTTCATGTTTTAAAAAGTTTCTAACAGGTCAGATGAGGGTGCTTGTTTTTACCTATGCTGTAGTTATGATTTTTGATGATAGCGCAGTTTGTAGCATTTCTGTTTACCCCATGTTTTGGTTTCCGACTGGCAAATGGGTGGCTGATTATGAATGCATTACATGTTTTTTCTCTTCTTGTTTGGTGTAGGTTTTGGAAAAAAAGTTTTTGGCGTTTTAGTGTTTGAAGGCTATTTAATTTTGTTGTCATGCCAACATTCTTGAGTCAGAACTTGAAAGTGATGTGACTAAGTCATTCGAGTGTTCCTGTTGTTAACATGTGAGGCAGTGATATGCACTGTGGCTTATTTGTAGTTTCTGGTTTGTCTCCACATTTTTTTTTGCTGGCAGTTTGAAAATAATCATTTCAGATGTTCACTCTTTATGTCTTGTGTATTGGTCTGGTCTTGTATGGCAATGACTTTATCTGAATGTGTTAAATGGAGAGTTACTTCAGGGTCATTTGGATTAAATATATTTTTGCAGCAAAGAAGAAAAAATCAGTTCTGAAATTACATTTCTTGTTCAGACTAAAGCTTAGGAGACAATAGAGTTTGTTTAAACTCAATAATTCACCTTGAAAGACTTCTGCAAACACACTGCCAGTTTATGGAGACTCTATGTATAGTTTCCCTTAACATGATGTCCACTTAACCTACAACTAGAAACCTGAACAACCTTCATGGAGGAGTCAAAGCCTGTTGTTATTATTATTAGTATAATTGTCAGTGCGCAATCATGTCTCAACCACAATATTGTAGTGGAGGAACAGCCATTTGTTGTAGCTCTGAACTGGCAGTTGGTGTTGTGTAAAATTTGCCACCCTGGAATGTTTTTTCAAACCAGTTGTATAGGTTTTTCGTGGGTGCTGGTGGGCACAAATGACTGTGGAATACTTTTACCTGCTTGGTTTAAAATCTCATCCTGCGCAGATGTTCAAACGTTTCAGAGAGGCCACCACCAGCAGTCCTCATTCAGTGCAAATTTTAATCTCAGGATAGTGGCTGAGCAGGTGATCAAACCATCAGAATAAGGCTCCCCCCACCACCCAACACATCGAGGATGTTATTTTGGACATACAGTGACTGGATCACGTGACATTCCACTGCACTGTACCTGTTTTATGATGTGCAGTGCATGTTCATATTTTATATTGTTACAAAACCAAACCATGGAACACAGTACAGAGAGAATGATTACATGTATTAAAGTCTTTAACACATGGATTTTTGTCACTTTGTGAGAAGAAGTGTTTGTGGAATTCCTGAAGCATTTATTTCTGTGCTTAATAAGGGGTGATGAATGGAATTGCTTTGTGAAATTTTTGGACAAATCTTGCAGAAATCGAGAAACTTTTGAAAAATTGTGCAAACCCCCAAATCATCAACTATAAATGATATTTAACATTCCAGTATATGTGCATGATATTTATCTTTGTTCTATGCTTTGTTAATCAATCTGTTTATGTCTTCTCTGTTTCTCATGCTGACAGTATGGTCAGTGTGTGTGTGTGTGATATTTGGCAACATTTTCATCTTAAAAGCATTAACCTATGGTCACTTGAAGTGTGCTATCATTTTTTTATTTATCAACAGTCATACTCAATATGTAATCAAACTTGACAAGTTACTTGCTACTAGTAATCACAACAGAATAATTGTATTTCTATAAAAAGTTTTTTAAAAAATTACAATCGTATAAAAACTAGCAATTCAAAAACATGAAAGACACCCATGACTAAATAACAAGATATACATACTGCCAAAATTTACTATTAAACATTTCAGCACATGTCTATGCAGGATCATTTATATTGTAGAGATCCGAGAGTTTTAGAATGAAAGTGGTAATTGGTGTATATATCTTTATGACGGTATCAACACTTGAAACTCTCTTCAAGGTTTGAGTCACAATGAAACTGAAATATGCTGACAGGTCCATAAAGGTACTGCTGTCCTTACCGAGGTTTTAATGAATATATCTTGATGACTGAGGTAGAACCCCAGCAGATGCAGGTGTGGCATTGTTGGAATACTGCTTCAAGGAAACCAGGTTGTGACAGTTGATCTGGAGATATGTTGACAAGGTACGTCTGTTCTCTGACCACGAAGGTGGATCAGTGATTTTGTAAAACTCAAGGCTAGATACATTCCAAGCATCATTTGTGAGTGACAACATGTGATAGCCTCTATCTCTGAAAGTGCACAAATACTTGTGCAGTTGTTTGCATCTTGTATAAACCCCATCACATCAACAGAATTTGCACTCTAGCATGGCTTTAAGACGATTAGCTCCCCCCAAGAAGTTGATGAAAATTTACTGTCATGACATATGGTACTATCGGACTATTTAACCTACTTTAGTTCTGGAAGAAGTGGGTTTCTGTTATTTTGATCAATAGATAACTCCAACAAAGGTACTGGCAGCGCTCACACATAGCCGTATGCAGACGCCTGTGCCCTAAAGGGAGCTTACCGTACCTAAACACGTAGCAAAGAGAGGGCCGAAAGAAAGGGACTTGGCAGATCCTCAAAAAGATCTGCCCGCCCTTTCTTTATAACGGCGCTATTCTTCACACAGCTAGCCCTCGGTGCACAACGTGTGCATACAGAGAATCCATGTTAATGAAGTCAACCCGCTCACTAAGCGTGTGTTGACAACTAGGATTCAAAGACAAACACAACATATGACAATTACATGGAATCCTCAAAGTGCAAATTATAATTGTATAATTATATTTTGATCAAATTAAATATTCACAATAATGATGGTTTATTATGCCATACTATTTTGAGCTGAAACCCTTAACTTAGTCATCAAATTGCACACACTTCAACAAAGTACATAAACAGTTTATTATAAACAAAAGTATACAGTATTACTGCATTTTAAATGTGTATTCAATTATCCTGAAGCATGTAGTTTGTGTCTTTCATGATCACATGTTCAGCTTCTTAAATTTGTCTTTTTTTCTGTAAGGCATATTTGGCCCAGTATAAACATGATTAAAATGCGGAAAAGCTAAGCCTGCACCTTAGACAACATATCAGATTAACATCGACTCGTATCTTCAATTGTATGGACACAGTCATCTGCATAAGTGTGCATGCACACAAATGTGAAATATTGGTAAATTTAATAGCTCTTCCCACAAGTGTTTAAAAATGTATATCTCAGAAGGCTGCAGAGTGTAAAATATTGGTAAATTTAATAGTTATTCCCACAAGTGTTTAAAAATGTATGTCTCAGAAGGCTGCAAACTGATAAATATGTAAAAGGACAAAGCCACTCACTCCCAGCTGCCAGACTGCCTGGGGGGGTCTAGTGGTTATCCACTTCTGAGGCAGGAGGTTGGTGGTTTGTGCTCTGGCCGAGTCATACCTACGACTTGAAATCTAGTAGCTGCCCTGCCAGACGCCTGGCACTATAGGGAACAGTACTAGGACTGGTTGGCCCGGCGTCACTATAATGTGACTGGGTGGGACAACAGTCCCACACGTGGGAGCACGTTAACTTGTCTAAGGAACACCGTCCTGATCTGCACCTCATTTGCAATGGGACATTAAGCAACAATCAACCAATCAACCAACCACCCTCAGCTGCCAACAGAATACCCAGACCCTTTGCCATCCAAATACTGCACTGCTTTGCTTATAAAGGCTTTGCACAGCAAAATGTTAGACAAGCTTTGGACAGTAAAAAAGGCTTGACACTGAATTGATTGTCATGGTTCCATGCAGACCCCAAGCTGCATGATATTTTGCAGGTAAAATGGCTGTCAGGCCTGTGATCTTCTTTCAACATGCACAGGTAAGCAGCAAGTAGTATGAAATGGTCATTATCACCGTTTTTGACAGATGGTTCAAACATACTGCTGACCGTCAACCGTGCACTTGTATTTACAACACACAGCAGACAAATCTCAAAATACGAATACTTTATGAATACAGTTACTTGTCTCAATGCTGAAATAATTCATAAAGGATTCTCTTATTAAACGACAACCCCAACAAAGTACTGGCAGCGCTAGACACAACCGTATGCTGACGTAAGCAATCAAGGGAGCCTATCGTACCCATACACGTAGCAAAGAGAGAGTCGAAAGTAAGGAACGTGGCAGATCTTTAAAAAGATCTGCCCTCCCTTTCTTTTAAACGATTCTCTTATTGTTGTCATGACAGCCCATGCTCAAAGAATACCTTGTCTGAGATCTTGATGAATCTTTCAGCATAAGAAAAATCTACTCACGGCCATCCTCCTCAATCCAGTGATTATCCCTGCTAACAAAGGATGTGCAGACTACATTTCGTGGTGGGCAATAGCAATCCGTGCTAACTGCACCCCTAAGACACAATGGTGAGAGCTTCACAGTTCATGTCACAGTACACCAGTGAACTCCTTCAGCCTCACGGTGAAATATGTAACACAAACTGGAAAAAAAAAATAGATAAAGTCTCCTGCATGGGTAGTATGCAAGCTGGCAAATGTATCGAAGATTGCCTCAGTGCAGGTAAAGCTGTAGAAAATTTCTGCACTGTCACTAAACAACAGGAATGTCGGTTGTAGAAACTTGTGCTGCTGCTCTTAATCCATATTGCAAGAAATCATACAAATTTTGAAAGACTGGTATTTATAGTTCTTCTGGTAATCATCAAAAGTATCTCATAGACAAACATGGAGACTGCTAGGACTGGTCTGCTGACAGCAAAGGTGCAGATTGCTTGCAGTTTAGATTGCTCAAGAGTCTTTTGTTCGTCGCTGTTATATCACACTTTATCACAGGCCAGTTTTCAATTATTGCTTTTGGACAGTTGTTATCTGCTGGAAAAGGAAACCCTGCTATAGGAAGTAATGCCTAATAGTTTGCAATCCATGTATTCATACATCATTAGTCTAAACAAACAGGAACATTAGTTCTGTCTTTAAGAAGGCAAAGACAACTGCTGCCAACACGTGTGGAATAGCTAACCACTTTGATGTCTTTACAAGTGAACACAGTTAAATAATTCCATATTAATCTGTTGAAAAAAAGTTGGAAACATTAGATTTTTACCTTTCTAACTTGCTTTACATGTACAAAATGTACTAAAAGGCAGAAAAGGAAATTTGGCATGCATTATACTGTACTCTGCTATGCATCTCTCCCTCTCTTTCACACACACAAACATTCAAATGTACACCTATATGTATATATTTTCCTCAAGGTAGGAATAAAATATTGCCAGAGACTGAGAAACTGAAAGAAACATCCTGTACAAGGCGCCTGAGAATATGGCAATATCTTCTCTTACCCTCTTCCGTTCAAAAAGACATTTGCCATCATCAGAATGCAATTATTATGGATGAATGTGGACTGCTTCAGGAACACATACTCATAAATTATTAGGAGTGTAAAAGTAGTGCCAACTTAGTAGGTTTGCTTGAATGAAACATATTTTATAAAATATTATTCCAGTGAAAAAAATGTACTCCTACTGGGTGCCTTAATGCCTTACATGAATGGCATGCTGGGTGTAAAATGACCATCCAGTACACTTAAACTGTACCACATACCCTACTGTGGGCAGTATCATACCATAATACACGATAATATATATATACACATACATCATATATCTATGTAAACACATACATCATATGGCACAACTATTTCATTGGAATACAAAAAAGCCTGAGAAAATAATTTTTTTAACATCTGCAACATAGTAACATGAAATACCCAATGCCTGCATAAACAGCAAACATTCAAACTTGTCTACAATGCACACTACTCATGTTTGCTGCAAACTGTCTGAAATACCTGATGATGTGAGCAAACTACATCACACAGTGGTAGACAGTTTGTGCTGTGTTTTGAGCAAAAAATAACATAAATTAACCAACAGATGCAGGTGACAGAGGCACGGGACAGTACAAGAGAACGTAATTTCTGAAAGAAAAATTAGTGAGCAAACAGCAAAGCTTACAGGAAAAGAAAAAGCAAAACTAAAATGATTCAGTACAAGGAAACGTGGCAACAACAAGAAGGAAATGAAGCCAAGCTAAATGCTAAGGCAGACGAAGGAACTTTAAGGGCACGACCTCTTCATCAAGATACAACAGGTAAAATAAAGAACAGAATATAAAACATGTAACACAAACAAGTTAATAATTTAAAATAAAGCATAAAATATAAAACAGGGCAAGGTAAAGGCAGATGAGGAAAAATGACTAAAAACAGCTGCCACTAGGGGACAGTTTTATCAGTAGAATTAAGGATGCAAGGGGAAAAAAGCCAGTCAGCCAAAGCGGAATAGACCAGATGGCATAATTCTCAGCACGCGTCAAACTAGAACATTGCTTACATTAATATACCAAATGATTCAAAAAAGAGCAGCTTTCAAAGCCCTGAGATCACAAGCCAAGGTACTGCACCACCAGACAGCGGTTTCCACAAAGTTATTCAAGAAGCAGAATAAATATATATAGCTTGACAAGTTTGATCATTTGAATCAGTTATGTCAAATCCAGTCACTGTCACACACAGAAATCACGGGGCCGCATTTCTACAAAACAACTGCAATTAAAAATGCAAAACGGACCATGCCACACCTCTCCTCCGCACTCTGCACCGGCTCCCCATTCAGGCTCGCATCGACTACAAGTTGTCTACTCTCTGTTTCAATTTTTTCACCGGTGCATGCCCCAGCTACTTTTCAGAACTTCTTACAATCTACACTCCACTGAGACAGCTCCGCTCCTCTTCCGACGATCGCATTCTCTCAGTACCCCGCATCAGGACAAAAACATATGGACAGCGCATGTTCACCTTCTCGGCATCCACCCAATGGAATTCACTTCCCCACAACATTCGCCACTCCCCATCACTACAGACTTTCAAACGAAACTTAAAAACTTTTCTTTTCCGAAAGTACCTTGACTGACGTCCCGATTGCCTGTCTGCATTAACTTACAACTTTCTCTGTTCATCGTCTCTTATGATACTTTTCCACCCATCTGTGACCGAACGACGATCTGTTTCCCAACCTGTTGGTCAGTGGTGCGTTCATCTCTCCCTCTGTGTGTGTTCGTTGTTTTCACTAGCGTGTCTGTGTCCATCGTCCGCGCGAAGTGTGCATGAAATGTGTTCTCGCGCGTTAAAAATCCACATTTTATTTTATTTTTTTTAATTACTGGGGGGAAGGGGGTTATTCAAATTAAGAACATCAACTTAAAAACATCAAACTAGATATGCTCATTGTCAGATATAATACAGACCCCTGCGATGTACAAACAGCCAGCAAATGCTTTGGCTTGACCCCAAATAAAGCAAATTTTCAGCCGAAACAATTACAGATGTGGGGCTAAGCTCGATATTACAGTCACAAACCTGTGCAGGTCAAAGCTCCAGAGAAGCCCCTGCTTACAAATCCAACGGTTCACCACAAACGCCTGACCTCCATGTTCATAATATTATGCTAGGACTTACGACGATGAGGTATGCAGACTCTGCACCCTTAAATGTCACATATACTGGCTGACAAAAGACTACAGCTTTGGAGGAAATGCCAGAATTTGTTGGTGAAACTAAATTAGACCCAAAGCACAAGGTAGCAAAAGTTGAATGGTTTGCAGATCCATATGAACACAGGCTGACTAAACGATACCAAAAAAAAAAGGCAAAAAGTAGCTTTTAACATTATGACATAACACCTTTTCTTTCATTAACACAACTATCACTGTAAAATATACACAGACAATAAAACCAGCAATGGGCACTACAAAATAAGTAAGCTTTTGGTGGGGTCTTGGGCGGTAAAAATGTCAGATATTATAATCTGCGTAAATGATATACTTAAAAAAAAGTATTTTTCATGAACAGAAACAGGAGAAGCAGAGTGTTAGTCTACAGACTTTGCAGACTTCAAACTTGACAAGTCATCCATTTTGATGTCGTCTTGCCTCTGCAGACGGTTCCTACTCCCTCTACCTTTCCCTACAGAAGCCTGCATCAGGGGAGCTGACTCTGCACCATCAGTTCTTTCCTCTTTCACCTCATCTTCCTCAAAGACAGAGTCTAGAGGTGTCGCCATTGATGCATTGTCAGAATGCACTGGACTGTAACACATAGGCTCATTTACAGAAACGTGAAAAAATTTATTAAACAGGGACACATGACAGACACAGATGTGACCATCTGTTAACTTGTGGATTGACCAGATTGATTTGCAGTCGAGCAAAACTACCTTGGCAATGACGTGCACATACTATAAATATACACATACCACATGTCCAGTCATATGCACTCACCACATGTACATGCACATGCACACACACACACACACACAGCCAGATAAACTTTAAGGAACACAACGTGAAAACCAAACCTGTAAGCAGCCATCCTGGAGGTAGAACCCAGGTCTATGGTCTGCGATCTGGTCTTCTTGGAAGAAGGATTTCTCTCCATCTCAGACTTTTCTGTTCCGCGATCTGTACACATCTGTGCCTGGTCTTCTGTCCAGGAGGCAGGCCGTGACCTGGTTTGTGAGAGGATTCGTCCCAGCTGTCGATTTTTCAGCGTCTTCTTCTTAAGCTCATAACTCAGGTTGTACATGTTGTCTGTGGTCAGGTTTCGATCATAGTTATTGTGAAGAAGCTGCACAACAACCAAGAATTTTTTTTCACAACAGTTTCATTCTTGACAGCAAATCAGTTTCAAGGATGTGGAGGTTCAAACCTGTTCACCAGCCCAAGGGGCTGACAACTAGCTCCCTGACATTTCCACTGAACCAGGTTGTTCTCTCCCTCTGTCTCGGTTGGGTTTTTTTTTTTTGG
>SMGT01008225.1:38635-58445 GCA_004794575.1 Lanistes nyassanus | reverse complement strand
TTTTTTTTTTTGGGGGGGGGGGGTATAACTACAGCACTCAGGAAAAAAAAAGAAAAGATGAAAACTAACAGAGGGAAGAACTGGGAAAAGGGAAGGGGAGGGACAGAGACTCACAGGAAGTACTTGAAACAAAAAAATGGCGCAGTCACCTTGTAATACTATTAAAGAATCCAGCAATAAATTTCTGACTAAAGACTACATGCATCATCTCTGGTTATAATATATACCTTCACTGATGCAAGTGCAAAATTTCCTTAATTAACATTTTTCCACATGAATTTAGTGACCCTGACTGTTTACATTACAGCTCGTCAGACAGTGTTAAAAAGGGTCTGTAAGTTTATTACAAAATGGTCCATTACTTTTGTCTTACCATGCGACTGAATCGTTGCGATTGCAATAAAGTACGTAGTTTGTGTGGGCTGCTGATCTCAGCAGGAAGAGAAAGCTGCCTGAAGGTAACTGCAGGCACTGATGGAGAAAAAGCATAAACATGTTTTAAACAACACACAGCTTCACCAGTCTAAGGCAGCCATTAACAAATAATTTATCTGCAAAAAGAACCAAAACTGATCATGTTTCTATTTTATTATACTGTATTCAGGCTTTTGTTAATAAACTTTCTTTTTACATAAATCCAAAATTATTTTTATGCATCTAGGCAAATAAAAAAATCTATAGCCTGCAAGGAAACAAAGCCTACCAAAGAATCCTTGGAAAAAATTTTAAGGGCTTTACGTCACTTGGAGGTTGTTACCATGGAACCAGGAAAAGCATAGAGCACTAGCTAGGGTATTTGGCAATCTCCACTGATCCCTGGATAATAGTTCTGTTATGAAATGGAGTCAAGTGTGTGCAGATATATGTGACATGTAGGATCCAGCCATCAAAACTATAAACCTCTGAGGTATCTGGACTGCACGTCAACAGGTACATGAGTGACGGAAAATGGTAAGTAAGTATTCCAAAGCTATTATCAATGATGCAGGACAATGAAGGAGCATACAAGAAATTCAGACCACAGCAGTTTTTTTTTTGATGCTGTGCACTGCACTGTGGCAGTCTGCAGGAAAATAACCCTGCCATATGTAAATAACACAATGGTCCTTTCAGCCAGGCCAGGTATGCACATCCAGCGTGTGACATCTTTGTCATATTGTCATATATGAATAATATAATGAGCTCTCAGCACACACATCCACTTGTGGCAACCTTGCACGCGTATGCATGTGCATGCAGTCACGCACACAAAGAAATGCAATCCAGCAAACTTGCCCGTAGCCCACCTCCTCCCCTAAAAAAAAAATTGTTTGAAACAAATCAGCAATTAAAAAGTAGAGAAATCTTTTAAAATAAAATAAACCAATTCTCGGAATGAAACCGATCCAGGAAAAACCCAGCCAGTTTGAAAGTGATAGTGAGGCTCACCAGGAGTGCGGTGTCTGCGGAGAGTTACCTCCTCCACTTCACCTTCTTCTTCCGCCTCCGCCTGCGCCAGCCCCTTCAGATAATACTCTGTGTCCACCCGAGGGCTGCACAGACATCGAACCAGATCAGGCATCAGCAGAGTCTGAGGCTGTTCAGCACTCTTCCTCCCTCACCTCACCTCTTGTCTCTCTCTGTCTCCACCCTTCTCCCTGCAATCTGCTTGCTCTCTCTCTGTCTCTCCATTTTCTCTCTTTTTTTTTTCAAAATTTTCTCTGCTGTCCAAGTGAATTTTTCACCCCGTACGGAAAGAGACAGAAGTTGATACACGTGCTAGTTAAATTACAGACAAAGTGTCTGCATTTTCAACATTACCCCATCGTCTGGACAGATACACAGCATGACACCCATTGTATATTAGTGCAGTCTCCCACTTTTTTTCTACAGACCTACAGAACTTATTTACACAATAAATATATAGACATCAGAATTTGTTTGGATGAAAATCTGTTTTAGTATTTTAAGCATTCCTTAGATTTCGGTGCAGTATGATTAGCTTTCATAAACAAAGCTAAGAACATAATTCAAATAGTGCAATCTAAATTTTTACATTTTAATGTTATGACACAGTTTAGGAAGTGCACAGTGCACCATAGTGTAACGATGGAAAATAGTACACAGCTCATGAAGCACACTATCCCTGTGATATACAGAACAACAGTTTAACAGCGAAATATGGTTAAAGACAGCCCTGAGAACTGAACAGTATGTTAAGCACAACAGGATATTATCATTACGAGTAGGCTCCATAACATTTCTAATTTTTTTAAATTGAAGATAAGTTAGAGCTAATGTCTGCAGCAGCCTAATAATGCCAACTCATAAAAAGTTTTGTTTCAAAGTTCCTAGTGGAAACAATGATTTCGATAGAATTCCTATGACCTCTAGGACCAACATGTCCTCCATTGCAGAAACTTTAAAATGTTCGAGAAAACTGTCCAAAGTGTCACAGCTGCATGTGATAGATACTTGCGACACTGTCCTAGAATCTGCTGGTTGCATAGACCTCTGTTATACATGTACCTTTCAAACATATCTAATTTATACACCTGTACACAAAAAATACTCCCAGCAAAATATTTCTTTGAATTCATCTTGAAATTCTTTTTTCTAAAGGTGAATAATTTTTTTCTAGAAACTTGCTTACCATAGCCCATCATTAAAAGCAAAGACACATAACAGCAACTGTATGTGAAACATTTGAAGCTTTATACTTCTCAGTTATTCATACTGTGCTGCCAGCCAGCACCATTCTAAACAGATTTATCTCAAAGGGCTAACAACAGAAACCAATTTCTTGTAAAGAATATAAACAAGTTCTGGCTAACAGCCTCCTTAACACGAGTTAGTCTTTCATAAGCTGAAAGTGCAAACAGCATGAAATACTGAGCGAGCAAGACTTGATCCCCTGATCCAGCACTTGTCAAACTTTAAGATGAGCAAGCATGTGTAAGTATGGATGAACTCCCATCCAGAACCAGAAACCAAGACATGCTCTCAAACCACTTTGTAACTAAAGAAAATTCTTGGTTAGAATGCAGGCTTATCTTGCAATCTGGAAATTCAAAAAATTCCCACTGCAATGGCTATCAACACGTAAAAGTCACAATTCTCTGGAGCCAATCAAGTGGCAAGCTCCACATCAGGAACAATGACTCCTATTTATATTATACAGGTCACCGATTGGGACCGAGGGGGAGGGTGGGACACAGTTTTTCAGGGGGAGAAGGGTGGGGGTAGGGAAGGAGTAAGGTTTAGGGTTGCAGGTTAGTAAAGGAGTAGGGCTTAAGATTATAACATCTCTGCATTGATTGGCTGCAGGGAACGGTGATTTATTCATGCTGCTATAGCTTCATTTTCACCCCCAAACCTAATTTTCTTTAAGTGATATTTAGCATTAGTAATTGTCATGATCTAGATCCTAAACAAACATGTAGATTGCACCTGGTGAAATAGGGCACAGACAATTAAGTGATAAATCAGCTTTTGTATCTTCAGCACTTCAAACACAGGCACGGCTCAAGACTGAACTTCAAAGAGAAACTGACTACAGAATAGACTGGTGAAAGTCCAGAAGCCTGATCTTTGGATCATGCTCATGCCACTGTTTTAGGACATTTAGTATTGAAGTATCTGATCTTGAGGTGTATTTTAATACTCTAGGTAGGCGGGTGTGGATAATTGCTCCAGTTGTCAGGGTTCTGCTCTGTAATATCAGGCATCTGAGAGTAACACTCCTCTTTCTGCCCCTAGACTTTTAACTGCACAAACCAGCAGGATCCAACACACTGCAGGCAAGAGCCACCCTGATGAATTAGATCCTTAATTTGTTATTTACAACTCCTGTCAGAGCTCCTGATGACGCACAATCTGGTAATCTATGCACAAAAATTCAAGAATAGCACAGACATCTTTTTACAAAATGTCCCTCAGATTTCAGGACAGAGGGTCATTTTGATCCTTGACTTTAAAAAGAAATTCCAGAAGCACAACTTTTACTGTGTAGCCATATTTTAGCGAGAAATCTTTATCTTTCACTAAAAATAACTACTTCACATTAACCATAATGCTTCACACATAGAAATGCCCTGGACTTTGCTCCACGTCATGAGAAGGTCTGTCAATGCTAGTCTAAGCTACCTGACCTGTGTGGTGAGTTTTATTTTGGTTACAAAATTACAGTGCATCTCATATTGAGGTCTCAGAATGCTGACAGATATACTGGTCATGTCAGAGATGCGGTCAAAACAAAAATTATCCTTCACTGCTACAGGTATGTAGATGGCATAATTTCCTTTTTTGTAGTAAGCAACAGTGGGAACACTTTGCAGTACTGGGGACATAGCTAAACCCAGTTCTGTACACACTGTTAATATTTTAGTTATTAGAGTTCAAATTTATGTTTCTGTGTTCTTTGTATTTCACTTCCATTATCTGTTGTGATGAAAGGTACAAGTTTTATGAGATTAGGACAATTGAAACTGAGAAGACACTGTTACAACAGTGATGCAGAAACACTGTCTAGCTACATCACGCTCAGCAGTTTGCACACAAGTGCCAAGTGAATTCTCTGGGAGTCTTAAGAACACAACAGCACGTCAAAGTGGTTTGCAGCATGCCATCATGACTACACAACAGCCTGTGTAAGAAATCGTGTCTGCACAGACAGCCAAGAACTGAGTTTGGCAATCCTTAGAGCTAGCAAACATGTTCCTCTTCTCTAATTCACATGGGCTTTCAAATATTGTAAATTTTAGTCCTCTGCAACAAGCGTTCAAGAATTATTGATGAATAGGGATTAACTTGAAACTTTAAAAATTGATTAAAAGTACAACAAAAATAAATAAATGAAAAGAAGCAAGAAATTTCCTTCTGTATCAAAGGCTTTCTGTCAGAAAAAAATGAAGCATCTAAAGAGAATGATTAAGCATTTTGTAGCCTGGAAGCGTAGTTCCTGATAAATTTTACCTAAAAAGACATTAGCCAGGTAAATATATACTTGAATCCAGATAGCAAGTATTGAAACATATAAGGCCTGTTGTGTGAAGCATGAAAGCAGATGCCACATATACATCTGTATCTTACCATGGCTCAACTGGGGTTCTGAGCAAAGTAAACAAATTAGGAAAATAACAAAATTATGCACAGTTTACATGCCACCCAATAAAGAAAGAAAGGCGATAGAAATTTTTTTGTTGTTGAAAAAGGCAAACAGAAAGGAAGTAAAAGTGAAAGACTGAGGCACATCTGCAACTGGGTGGGAAGAGGGGGTGGGGGGTGGGGTGGGGAGGCAGTGTCTGCATTTCAACAAATTGCGGTGATACAAAAAGCGAGGTCCTGGTCTGCCACAAAACTTACAAGTTTGAGTCGTCCCGTTGGGTTGCTGCTTTGCACATCTTCAGGTACTTGTAATGCTCCCTGTAAGGATACAGAACACAGAACATGTCTCCTGAATATGCATACATATGCATGCTTGCTTTGCAACTGCCACAGACAAATTTGACAACAAGCTTGAAAACACATCCGCATGCTGACATGCATCCATGCAAACAAACTACAGCATGAAACCAGCTTCCTGTTGGCCCATTATAGGCAAGAACAGAGCAGAAAAAGAACTGAAGGTAATGATAAACACTGGTCGCTTACTTCATCACAATTTTTTCATAGAACTCATGAAGCTGGCTGTCCGAGTTCAGAGGCGTTGTCAGCAGCCATTTCTGCATGTAGTCCACATCCAGACGCTCTATTTCTTCCTGTTGCAACAAACATGCCAATGGTGAGAGGACACGGCTCATGCCATGGCATGGACAGACCCAAGATAAAAAGAGAGCCAAGACACAGACCTAGATAATGGATAAAGCTGAGTGTTGAGCAGATCTATAGAATGGATAAATGGAAGATGCAGACTGGGCATACTTACTGAATAGATAAATCCAAATCTAGCCCTGAAGAGTTCCAAGAAAAGGGGAGATCTAAGAAACACACTTCAGTCACACAGACAGATCTGACAGGACACGCAATCATAAACAGACCTCAAACAATGAAACTTCTGAGAAAAGGATACATCTAAGAGCACATCCAAGATCTAAGAGCAGATCCAAGTCACACACAGATCTGAGACAATTCAAGAATTCAACAGTAAGAAGAACTATTCAAATCCAAGAAATAAGTGTATCCAAGCAACAATCCAGCTTAAGCACAGGCATGATCCTGAGAAGAGAAAGGAATGGAAACATAGTGTCACAGAGATATGGACAACTGAAGCATTGAGACATTTGGCAGAACCAGAGAAGTCGTATGACAGTCCTATTTACCATAGGTAAACAACACAGAGTGGCAAGCACATTACATGTGGCTGGCAGTCTGAACATGTGAATACAGTTAGAAGCTACTATTTATTTAATATTATAAACTGAGAAACAAAGCTCTGCTGTACAACATGGAGATGTTTCTTCTTTGTGTTGAATTAATCTCTCACCCTTACATATGCACACCTTTGCACAGATGCAAAAATTTGTGTTCAAGTATATACATATCTTGTATAAACAACCATGCATGTGTTTCTCATCTTACACACATCCATCACATGTAAAAGCAATCATGAACACAAGTCTTATCATGCAGTGAAGACGTAATCTGTGCAAGCAATCTGAACTGCATGTTGAACATGCATCAACTGAGTAACCAAACAGACACATGCAAACAAGCTTTGCTTTCATAGGTACACATATACACAATTGCATGTCTGCACTGTGCACATACTGACATGCAGAATTGCATGTCAAGATGCATGCACTAATCCAAATGTATTCACACATGCACAAGCTATATTCAAAAGGTCTCAGGAGTGAAGTTTTATTGTAAAAATCCAAATTTACCCGTAATTCTAAGCAGCCCTTTATATCCAGAAATATTTTCCAAATTGATGGCTTTATTAACACAGAGCATTCAAAAATGTCTGTTCACTTGTATGGAAAAGGCATAAAACATTTATTTAGGAGAGTGCAGGATGAACATCGTTTACATTCCAATCAAAGCACCTTTTCTACATCTACAGACAAGATGTGCTGACATCCACGTCAACTTGTTAGCATGCTGAGATACAAGTATGCATTTCCCAACGATAACAAATAATGTTGTCATTTGCTTTATTTCTTTTTGCCAAGGCTTATCACCAATCGTGCAAAACTGTCTGGTATAGTAACAAAGCCACACGCTGGCCGTAACAGTATTCAGTTACTCATACACACCAGGGCATGTCCTAGCAATTTTTGTATCACCTACCCTCAAATGGTTCCGTCCATGCATTCCAACGACAACCTCAATGCCTGCCATCAGGTGGTCACTGACCTGAAAATAACCCCAACTACGTCACTATGCTGGCAAATATTCACAGAAAACACGTACCAAATGTGGCCTAGTTGTGGAACGTGTATAGATGTAATTAGAGATTTTGATGCTACACTGTGCTCTCTAGAATTAAGCAAGTAAAAGAGTTCTACCCTTCAGCTATTTTTATCTTTGGCTGCTATAACTATCACACTGTGAATACCTGTTGATATGTCACTGTGAACAATGCTCACACCTCACTACTTACATGACTGTTGAGCTCGCAGTACATGTTCTGGTTTTTCTCTGGCTCCAGTTTGATGGCCAGTAACGTAACCAATGGTTTGATGGTTATTCCCTGAAATAAGAAATCATGTCTGTTGGACAATGGGACAGTAAATCACACGAAACACTTATCAAATTTACATTTCCCAGCTTAAGACCCACATGACTGGATTCTTTTCTCATATCCGCTTTCCAGACAAGTGTTCTGAATTCTGAGAGGTGAGGCACTATTTCCGATGCATCATGCAATTGCAAATAAAAAAAAAGACCCCTCCCCCTAACAAAAAAATCCTAACCACGTAAACAAACAACCGCAAACTTTGAAAGCAACCAAACCTGCACATACGTGTGGCACCACAGTACACAATGCACACCTCACCTGTACAAAGACTGTGAAGACTACTGTGGCCAGTGTGGTGGTGACAAACATCTGCTTCATCGGCAACTCATTCTCATTCAGCAAGGCAGCCAGCGAAAATGCCACAGCGCCCCTCAGACCACCATAAGCCTGCAACAATGTAATTTTTCACTCCTAGACTCTACAGACAGCCATCAGGAGGCAATACAGTGGCTTAACTCAACAAGTGCCGGAGCTCGATATGAAGCGACCGCTTTGCTGAAGTGATGACCAAGAGCTTACATTATTGCGACTACTTTCGGGAATTCCTGGTTCTGCCAATACCCTTCGTAATGGGAGGAAACTGTCGTTAACTTTTAGCTCAGGCATTCCCGCTTATGAGGGTTGTTTCCCTTTGACCATGAAGTGCATCCACCCTCAGCTGACCAAAATGGCGTACATGACGGCATATAAGGCGAGTTTTGTGCACAGTGGATTTCAGTTACCTCGTTGCTGCTGGATTTTAGCTAACTTTGAAAAAGACGGCAAAGATTCAGGTAATAAAGATTTTATTCAGCATTTGTTTATATTTAAAAATTAGTTTATTTCTTGTCTGTAGGGCCTAAAATGTATAGTACAATCAACTACCAGAGACAATTCAAATGGCGAGCATCTCCTGGCATCTATTGATTAAATAACATCTCTTTCTCTTGCACAACATTCAGGCTTTTTTCTGTCCTCTTCTCTCTTGTACTTATTTCAACAGCTCAGACACAACTGCTTAGTGTTTTGTTTTGTATTAAAACACTCAGAATCCAGTTGCAAAAAGCACATGCATACATATTTAGATACAAGAACTGGAAGATCCATAAAAGTATGACCCTGGTTTTCTTTTATAGAAATAGGAGCAATATAGAAATGTCCACAGTGTTGGAAAATATGTATGGCCATTTTTAGCACGGTTCTTGATGAGCATGCAGTAAGGGGCGGGAGAGAGGGGGAAACAGAATTCCTTTGATGAGATGCAAAGTCCTGTGAGGGAGATTTATGTTTGATTTATTCCACTTATTTTTGCATCATTCTGTGTGTTGTTGGAACATGGACACACACACACACACACACATAGCAGCAAACAATAACATTTTCATTTGTGTGAAGCTTAAAGTATGTAAAATCTTCGTTAGTTGTTAACTGAAATGGTAAGAAAGAAGGTACATGTAGTGTTAATAAAGACAGTGATACAAAACAACTCACAATCATAAACATTTCATCAGGTGTGATGCGACGAACTCGCATTCTGTCGAAACGATTGATGAGGGCAGCCATGGTAAACACAACTGAAAACATTTCCCAAAAATGAGTAAAACAGGGTGGTACGAGCCTCTTGAAGTACTTCAAATAATGTGATTTTAAAGAGAAAGTGTGTATGTATGTATGCATGCAAGTGCAAGTGCATGTGCATGCAGGTGCGTGTGTGCATGGGAGGGAGGGTGAAACATCAACACTGACTTATAAACCTGATGAGCAGACACAGCACTTGGGTCCACAGCACGAAACCAGTGTGCCAGTCGTGTTGGTCGTGGACCAAACCCAGCCCCAAGAACAGAAAGATGATGATCTCTGATGCCGACCTGAGGATAAATATCTGCATCACCCATATGCCTCGCCGTTTGGATGCATTTACTTATATGGATGTATGCATGCAATGTGTGCGTGTGTGTGTGCATGCCTGCATGCAATGTGCATGTGTGAACAGACTATGTATTTAGAAAGAACATCGGGTTCCCATCATGCCTCAATAGCCAAACTGTGAAGCCTATTTAGAGGTAGAATGTTTACCATTACATTTGCATTCCATGGCTTCCATGCAATTTTACATGTGGGAGTAGGGGTGGTGCATATGGCTAGACCCACACACAATTTACATGTCCCAGATATCCCCTGAAGTCAGACATAAGTGCTCGATTTGCATATGTGTGTACATGATGCATGCATGCATGTTTTGGCAAATTGTTAATAGTGAAGAAAATTGTGTCCCCCATCCCCCCCCAAACAAAACCATTTGAAGCTCAAGTAAATTGTTGAAGAGTTTTAACAAATAACTTTAATACCAATGAAGCACACACCCTGTCCCTCTTAAACACACTCATACATGAAAGTGAAGTGAACCTTGGACAATCAAGTTACATATTACGTTTTGTTTTTGAAACTGATCTCTACTAAATGTCAAAGAAACATGGATAGATTACTTACGCTAGCACCTTGGTAAAATACTTGACAGTTGTGGAGGATTTGGGGCTGATGTTGTGGAAGGCGTAGTGGCACTGAATCAGTCCACACCCGATAATGCTGCACAAACATTAGGCACACATCACACAAACACAGTACAACTTACTGCTGGTGACATAAAACTGCAAATCTGAAGGTTGCTATGCTGTACAAAATAACAAACTGATTTTGAACGGAAAAAAACTGCCCATAGATCTAAACAAACCACATGTATGCATTCATGTGCACTCATGCCCACACAGACTATTCTGAGCTAGTTATCGCTTCCCCTTCAGCAAACACTTGAAATCTTAACTTGTAAACATCACAAGCAGTAACTGTTTAGCTTCATAGCTACTGCTTAATGTTTTAGAGGTAACACTCTCTATTTAAGCAAGATTCCCCCATCTCCCAGTCCCTCATTTCCCTCCACCACCACCAAAAAAAAAAAATCCTTAAAAGCCCCAGGCACTTCTGGCATCCACTAACCTGATAATACCTGATACTTCAAACAGCTCAGACATCAAGAACGACAGGTAAGCCATGGTGTAGATGACAAGGGGCTGCACCACTGAAATCATATGTAAATAGGTCACAGCAGGCAAATAAGGAAAAGCGAAAAGGAAGGGCTCAAAGAGAGAATAGATAAAAGAATTTACAAAAAATAATAGTAAGTGGGAAAATAAAATAAAAAACACATGAAAACAGTATCCAGGGCACACAGGAGTGAAGGTGAGCTGAAAACAAAAATTGACATGAGAAAGGAATAATGGAACTTGAAAATACTTAAGGAGAACTGTGGTTGGGTGAAAAATTGGAAAGAAGGCTGACTGGAAAATACACAGTAAAGGGGGCAGGGTGTGTGGTAAGACATACAAGAAAAATACATGGCAACCAAAAGTACAAATGACAGACCAGACAAAGACACATGGGTGGACATGATAATCAGGATATGAAATGAAGACAGGGATGTTTAGAGAAAAACAAAAGACAGGAAATGACTAAAGGGATGATTACAGATGACATAAAACACATGTTTACATCGTATTAGAAGACCAAACACATCGCATGGTGGTAACAATAGGTGACAGTATACCCATGTATAAACTTGTAAGAGAACAAAAACATCAGACAGTGGTGACAACAGAATACATTATTCCCATGTGTAGATACTGTCGAAAGACAAAACTACAGATAGTGGTGACATCATTCCCATGTGTATATCCAGTGCTTGTGTAATTTTTAAAAACCGAGAGTCAAAATAACCTGAAATATGAGGAAGAAGATCTGCCACGTTCCTTACTTTCGACTCTCTCTTTGCTACGTGTTTGGGTACGGTAGGCTCCCTTGATTGCATACGTCAGCATACGGTTGTGTCTAGCGCTGCCAGTACTTTGTTGGGGTTGTCGTTTGAAATATGAGGGTCATTTTGAAAAAAGCTGATGTCAACTTGCAAATCTTTACATCACTCTTGAATCTGTGTGTTTGCAAATTATCCCTGATCGTGCATTATTAGAAGCTCTGAGATTTTGTCAGAAGACACAAAACATCACAGTGGTGACAATAGAATACATTATTCCCATGTGTAGATCTTGTCAGAAGACACAAAACGTCACAGTGGTGACAATAGAATACATTATTCCCATGTGTAGATCTTGTCAGAAGACACAAAACGTCACAGTGGTGACAATAGAATACATTATTCCCATGTGTAGATATTGTCAGAAGACACAAAACATCACAGTGGTGACAATAGAATACATTATTCCCATGAGTAGATGTTGTCAGAAGACACAAAACATCACAGTGGTGACAATAGAATACATTATTCCCATGTGTAGATCTTGTCAGAAGACACAAAACATCACAGTGGTGACAATAGAATACATTATTCCCATGTGCAGATCTTGTCAGAAGACACAAAACATCACAGTGGTGACAATAGAATACATTATTCCCATGAGTAGATCTTGTCAGAAGACACAAAACATCACAGTGGTGACAATAGAATACATTATTCCCATGTGTAGATCTTGTCAGAAGACACAAAACGTCACAGTGGTGACAATAGAATACATTATTCCCATGAGTAGATCTTGTCAGAAGATGCAAAACATTTGAAAGTGATGACTGTAGAATACATTCTTCCCGTGTATAGATCTTGTTAGAAGACAAAGTATATTATGATCAGACAGTGATACCTGGTGTTTAGTATTTTAAAAAGCATGGCAAGTACAAAATTATACAATTTTGATGGCCATGTTGTGCACCTCAGTTTAGTATTACATCTGAAAACACTGATAAGAAAGATGACTTGGTTTGTAAGATTGAGTTACTTAAAATGTCTAACATTACATTTGCCAACACTAATGCCGTAATAGAGATGGATGGAATCAGGCTACAATAATGCGAAAAATGTGAGTAAATTACAACATCAGTAGGCTATAGCAATATGAGTAGGCTACAATAATGTGAGAAGGCTAGAATACTGTGACCAGACTACAATAATATATGTAAGCAAGCTACAGTAATGCAAGTAAGCTACAATTCTGTGACTAAGTTGCAATTCTGTGAAGAGACTACAATAATTTCAGTCTGCTACAACTGCATGGTGACTAGGCTACAGTAATCAGGTGGCTACAATTCTGTGAGTAGGTTAGAGTACTGTGAGTTGGCTGCAATTATGTGAGGAGGCTGCACTACACTACAGCACAGAGAATGTTTGACTGTGAGACTTTTAGACACTTCTACTGAAAATGCTGCACGCTTATGCAGACTTACCCCTGACATGAACAGTATACTTCGTAAGCACAGCTGTCAGAATACCACTGATCACGCCAATCAAAAGACCTCCGGCACAGACAACCACAAACTTGACAATGCCCAGGACAATCTGTTCAGCGGGAATGGAGTCCATCTTGTTGTAGGTCTGCATCACCTTGTAAAGGACAACAGTAACGCCATCTGCACAGAAAGGGGCACAGAACTGTAAATGATCAGTGATGTGAAGAATGTAACAGATTAACAACACAGGTGACATTTGTTTGGAGACAGGTATTTGAACTACAAATAGTGACATTTCAAGGCAAGAGAATTCACTTTTGAAATTTGTGAGATCCATTTTTTTTTAAAGAAGAAGACAGCTGAGAGATTAATGTTACTCACCATTTAGCAAAGACTCGCCAAAGACAATGAAGTACAGAACATGATTCACACCAATCTCATTGAACACTGCCAGGACCTAGAGACCAGAACATCTTGAAAGTCCAAGGATATATTTCACAGTTGGAAACTAAATTATTTTTATTGCATAAGGTGGCAATGATGACAACCGAAGCTGATGATGATATGCATATACCTTAATTCCTCACCAGAAGTGCTCAGGCAAAAAAGCAGTTAAATCAGCAATAAGAAGCTGCGAAGACTTCCAGTGGAATAGAACGGCATTATGTGTACGGAAGCCCAGTCATACTTCAATTTCTTCCAGGCACACTAACAGCTAAAGGCAGGTTACTCACAGCCACAGGGTCCACAGCCACGATCAAGGAGGAAAACACAAGGATCTGTACCAGGCTAATCTGCTGAATGCTGCCCATAGCACCGCATATCATTAGTCCATACAGGGAGAGACCTGCACTGATGGAATGCCAAGGTGATCTTGCATGCACTCTTCTTGCTGTTAAACACCCCATTGCTATTCCGTTTTCTGAGAAAACCTCTACCCCTACCAAAGAGATCTACCAATGAATATTGCAAAGTCTAGTTCATTGATTTCTGTACAAAGTGCTGTTTAACATTTCATTATTTAATAATATGTTTTTCTGGTGACCCAAATGCAAAACAAAGATGTGAAACTGAACGGATGTTTATGCAAGAACACAAAATAAAACATACAAAAATAGACTTTTCCACATACACACACATTCACCTCCACACATTTACATTCTCCATTCACTGATTTGGCCACCTTTGTAATCAACAAATTTTGTTTAATGCACTGTTCGTCTTCCCCACACTTTCTTCCCGTCCATCGGCCATGGATAACCAGCATCTCTGTCTGACCATTTTGTTTTTTATGTTGTTTGTTGACCATGCCCCCAAATGTCGACTTCTTGTCCAAGTCTCGCTTGGTCAAGTTCTCTTTGTTGTTACATTAATTACCTCCAAGCCACCGTCACCTGTTTCTTTTCTCTGTACTTTAGCATTAACCTTAACTTTCAAACTGCAAGGTCACTGCCATTAAGACCCACATACTGCCCCCCGCCGTCCCCCCCAAAATCCATAAAACAAAACAAAAAGGCAACAAACAATAACACCAGCCCCCTTCCCCCAAACAAACAAAACATAGCAAGACAGAGAAAGGGATATCAGCACACACTGACATGGAAGCAGACACAATCCAACATGTATGCATATGCATACACAAAGATTGTGGATCCATAGTAAGATCGCCGACTATTCTAAGTCATATATCAACAAAAGGAGGATGTACATGTGGTTGTCTCCTTTTATCTGGGACAGAAAACTTTTGGCCTGCCAGAACACTACAGCACAGCACTCGCATTGTTGGCCAGTCAGAACACTACAGCACAAGACTCACAATGAGTTTTAAGAACTGCAGTTAGAGAAGTTTACTTATGTTCTGCACTTATAGTGTTTTTGCTTTTGAAAAACTGTGTTTTGTTTTATGTTTACTTTTGACAAAATAAATTAGTAATCTTTGTTTTTAAACAGCACAAATCTAATGATCTCAGCTGACTGTCAGCTATAGCCATAAACAAAGGTATGTTCATGAAGCACTTGGTTTGCTGTAGAAATGTTTAAAGCATGCATGTAGAATTTATGTTTTAAATTAAACTAATGATGAATAACCAGTCATAAATTAAGCATAGTATACTGAAGTAGTCTAAATGGAACATATGCACTTAAGAAGGAAAATTGCAAAAGACATCAGCACTAACCAAAACATGAACAATAAATATACGCACCCATTAAATAATTAATACATTAACACCATCTCACAAAATTAATATGTTTTACTTGAGACAGTATGCAAAATAAAGGTAATGGTCATAAATTTGTAATCCAAGTGTAAGCAAACTCACTTTACAGATAACTACAAAGTGCAATAAAATGAGCTTTTAATTTACAAGTTAAAAAGGTTTCAGTTATATAAAATGCTTTGCTATAACAAATACAATGGTGATAAGAGACTGATATGTATAAAATTTCTTTTTGCTCTCTTTTTTTTGTCTTTCCCTCTCTTGCAAGCAGAAGTATTAAGACATTAATGCTGTTTAAAAAATAATATATCTTTTACTTGAGACAGTAAACAGAATTTAGACAAAGCTCATAACGTTGTAATAAAGCAAGTTTTTGTATGAACAATCACAGCTCCTGATAAGGCACAATTAGAGGTGATTTATGAACAAAAATTCAAGAAAGATGCAGAAATTTGCTTTTAGCAAAATGACCCCCAGATTTCAGGCTGGACCCTTGGTTTTTTTTAAAAAAATCCAAGAAGCACTGTGGAAACTATGTAACAGTAAGTTCTCTCTCTGTCTCTCCCACACACACAATCATTTCTCATACAAGTAATTTATATGATTGCCAGTATATGAATATGTCTTTTAAACAGCATTTATCATGAAGGAATTATAGACCATCAGACACTGAAATATCACAAATGGCTAACGACTATTATTACCCATGCTACACAATCAACCAAAATAACTTCAGAAAACCAAAGGTTTTAGTGCAACAGGATGATCAAGAGTCAAACATTCTGATTATACCCAGTAGTTGTTGTCCAATCCACATGAAATAACAGGTGTAAAACTGTAAACACCATCACATTTGTACACTTCATGGTTTGCCCTTCTTAAAGGTGTTTATTTCAGGCCACAAAAAAGCTAAATTTGGCATTTTCTATGACTAAAATCATTCATCTGAATAAAAAGCTAATCTATTATGAAACATCTAAATTTGCATTTGCTGGTGCTGTTTAAGACATTATGTTTAAACAAACTTTTATCAGTTTCCTGTTTCGGCTGTTGCATTTCAGTTGGAATGACCTTTGGTATCTTTAAGTGTGAAAACAAGAGGTGTTAATGTATAACTGCAGCACATTGTCCAACAGAACATTTCCCTGAGAAACAAACCAGTAAAGTATTTTTGCTCAAGACTGATGTCTATCTCATCTTGACTTTGTCCCTGCAGAGAACGTTGTTTTTTTTTTGGACGTCTGGTCATCTTCCATTGACAATGACCTCCCTTTTTTGGAGACTTTCTAGTTGAGGCAATCCTAAGAGGCAGATTTGTCAGGGTACAAAAACTGACTTTTCTAGTTACTACATAGAAGAACACCAGACCTCACTTCCTCAACAGATTTTCCTCTTAGATCTTCTCGTCTAGTTCTTTAAACCCATTCTTCACACCTGTGAAAAATTAAATTGCATCTAATAAAAATCAATAATGATACAAACATAACATAAATATTACCTTTCTTAAATTTAAAAGGACAGCCCAGCGCCACATCTACTGAAGTTTAGTCTTTTTCTTCTGTTTTCGTTGTTGTCATTTTTGTGTCGTCCTGATGAAGGGGTAGTGCCCCGAAACATGTAGATTGTCTTTGTCTTTGTCATGTCTTAGCTTGGTCCAGTTCCCTTGTTTTAAATTTCAGAAAGGTTTTTCCTCCAAGCGGCAGTCACCTGTTTTTCTTGTATAAATATTACCATTTTTCTGGCCAATCAATTAATGGTAAAAACTGTTCAGTTCCATAATTCTTCATGTGAAACAGGCAAAGCCTAAAGCAGAAACATTGTACTTTAATTGAATTATAAATGTATGATTGGAATGATGCATTTATTGTGTGAAAGGGTCCCTATAATTCAGTTCAGTTCAATGGATATCATGATGTCGTTATTTTTCTTGTGTAGATTTCTTCTAGGCAGCTAGACATTGTTTTGTACTGTTGTTGTGCGAAATTAACAATTTATGCTGTGGACAGCAGGTCACAGTTATGCTAGATCTAAATATTTTTCAGTTAAATATGATAATTTCTCAGTGAAAGGCTTGATAAAACATGTTACTTACCCATCTTTTTCCCTTGGAAAAGGAAAAAAAGAGTTTCTTTTATTACTGGTGTCCTTCACGCTTAAATTACTGCATTCTATCACCCCGCAAGCATTGCCAACACCTTTGCGTCTCTTCATTGCTGCTGCCATGTTACTGAAGGTTTCTGTCCTAGAACAAGGGATGTAACCCTGGCACTTTCCTCCCAAACACAGTAGTTGGCAATCTTACTATGGATCTATAATCTTTGATGCACATGTATGCACAAACTAGTGCAAGCTCTTTTTACAGCTCCAACACACCCGCACAGACAAGTGACATGGATTAAGAAGGAAGGGAGGAAGGAAGGAAGGGGGAGAGGGAGGAGGGAAAAGAAGGGGAAGGAAGGAAGGAAGGAAGGAATGAAGGATGGATCCAACATGTGAAACATGTTGCTGGTTTGCTCACCAAGAAGAAAGCATGCCAGGATGGTTCCCTGGATGGGATATGGAAAAACATCAAAAATTCCATAAATTAGTTAACGAAATTACATAAAAAAGCAGTGAGTAGGGAATGAACATTTGTAATATGAAATAGTTCTGGCATCAACTCTTCTGCCCTAGTCACTGAAACAAACACTGGCTCTCCGCAAGAAACAACCGTTTTCTCATTTCTATGCCTCCCCATTTCAGTATTAGGGTTTGCCTTATCCAAAGCTTGTGCCAAAAACAAAAAATACACTAGTTATCTCAAACAGCAGACTCAAGTAGCCCAGACAAGGCATTGGGGTCATCTATCATGTACATGTACATAATCCCCACCCCCAGCCCTCCATTTACATGCATACACATGCTTGGATGCAGCCAGGGAAGCTTATGTCCAAGATGAGATAAGGCTTGTGTGTAAATTTATATGTATGAAGGTGCTCATGCATATCAAAGGATTCTTATACCTAAAGGAATTTAAAAGTCTTACCAGAACTGCAAACAGCAGTACGGTGCCAATGTTTTCAGAAAATGTTCGATCATAGAGACTGAAAGCAGATTCCAGAATTATCCTGCAAAAAAAGTTTAATATAGATAAAACAACATCCTGCTTTCATGAACATTTGCAACAAAAGGCTTTTCAATGATAATGAAATATTACATTAAGAAAATGCACTGCACTGCCCTGTATTCAGTTGAAACAAACACCTTGATTCTTGTCAGGGTTCTGATCATTCTCTTCCCACAGTAAATAGTTTTGACCATGCTAACAATACAAGCAGATGAATGATGGGTAACACCAAAACCTAGTTCAGTTTCTTTTCACAAAACTTTATAGATAAATGTTTCAGAGAGCAAGTGGTTTACTCACGGTGGTAACAGAAAAACGAAGAACTGGTGAGGACTGAAAAACTCAGGTAGGTCCTTGGATGCCCCTGAAAAACTGAAGAATCGAGAACATTTTTTACTTCCTGGCGTCAAAAGCTTTCTGAAAACTGCATAAATGATGAGCATAAAGGGACCCAGAAAAAAAATTATAGGTCAAATGCACTGAACCATTAAACAACTGTTTATATGGCCAGAAATGGTGCACTGACAGAATGGTGGTAGGTGAGATTTTATGTACAACAGATATTTGGGGTCACTATGACTGGAATTAATACGTGGTGGGCACTTGTAATGAGAGTGGAAACTGAGGAATATGGAATCTTCTGTAAAAGATGCTCTGATTTCTTCAGAGGACTGCTTGAAAAATCATCTGCAAGTATAGGCAGCTGCAAGCATGCAGATGGCAGCGTTCCCTTGAATACCACTACTATATACCAGTATATAGTAAAGGACGAACAGGAATGTGTGTACTGCAAATGTGAAATACATGTACACCCTTTCTTTCCTCACACCCTTAATACCTTGATACGCATGCACACTTACTCTGACTCATGCTCACACAAACATGTGAACACATGACACAGGTGAATGCACACAACACCTGAGTGTCTGAAGTTTATGTTGGTTTTATCAAGGTTCAGGAAAGAAGATCCTACTATATATATAATAATGTCATGGCCAAAGCTGCCATCATTAACAATTCCAACTTAACACTCCTCATGTCCTGCTAGAGTGCAGCATAAATAGCCAGGAAAGGGAAACACTTAAAAATCCTCTTCACAATCTAAACTTTAACTTCAATCTAAAATCGTCTCTAAATCCTCCCAACAATTTATACAATACATAATGGATCTGACAGCGCAGGTCGTAAACGCCCATCCAGATGTTAGATATATTTAATAATTAAAAATAAATAAACAAAAAGGGGGTTAAAAACCATTAAAATACACCAACTATAGGACAAGTGTAAACTGTACAGCATTAAAAGTAAAGGGGGACACAAAGGTAGAGATAAGCAAAATATAGGAATAGGGCGACAGTAGGGTCGACCAGCAAGCGCTTCACCACTCAACCCACAGGCAGCCACCTTCCTCCAGCAGCGACAGTGCGCCAGGAAAGTGACCCCATAGCCACCACCAGTCTAGAGCACCAAGCCACGAACCTCGTCCCTCCCCCTTCC
>SMGT01008225.1:3074-22742 GCA_004794575.1 Lanistes nyassanus | reverse complement strand
CCCCCCCCCCCCCCCCCCCCCCGATATTGGTTAATGTGCCAGTTATAAATTAATGTGCATCATATTCAATTT
The DNA here is from genome assembly GCA_004794575.1 of Lanistes nyassanus. NCBI lineage: Eukaryota > Metazoa > Mollusca > Gastropoda > Architaenioglossa > Ampullariidae > Lanistes > Lanistes nyassanus. The sequence continues at coordinate 22,670 of SMGT01008225.1, read as the reverse complement.
CCAAAAAAATGCTCTAAGAATTCATCCAGGAGAAGTCATTTTTTGTGTATAACTTTTAATCTGCAAACCTTTAGCCAGAGTAAAGCAATCTGTGCATGTGCTGAAATCATAAGTATAATGTTTCATCTTGGAGCTGATACTTGGTGGTAGATTGGAAAACATTGATTATTATGGGAGTTTTCTGGTTAATTCATTTATTTTGATGTTTTTTCTTGTATGCTTCAGTCGCAAGCTTTCCTAAAGATGGATGGGGAGGCCTTGAGCAGACACTTGGTGCAGAACACTCTTCGGACGTCATCGGAATATCAGCTGTTCATGTGTTTGGATAAATGGTTCCGAGCAGCCCCCCAACGCATAGCTGCAGATGCTCCACGATGCTTAAGGCACATACGGTTTGGTCTGATGTCCGAGGTAGAACTGGCGGCTGTGTGTGAGAATGATGCCATACAGCGATCCCCTGGGGGGATAGGGCAGCAGCTGGTTGCCAAGGGATACCGTTACCATGCTGACTGCAAAAAGGGACACCCTGTAATTGATGAGTCGTGTGAAGTACGAGCCACTGGACCATCTTTGATCCTGGTACATCATGGCACTTCGTACATGCCTTTTCAGGTGATTGCCTACAATCACACTGCTGCTCTGTTCTACTCGCTCTTCTCCGATGTCAATGGCAGCCGCGACTGTCGAGTTGCTTCCATTGACAATTTCGCCTACGTTTGCAGGATCGTTGACTTTGGAGGGGGCACGCTTATGTCCTCTTTGTTCAGATTCGACCCTCGGCATCTGGTTGGGCAGGAACTGCGGCCAATGAGGCATTTGCGGTTGGAGTTCGCTCTTGTGTCCCATGCAGGAAGACTTTATGCCTTCGGAGGCTCCACTGAACAGTTTGCAATACTTGATTCTGTTGAGTGCTACAATGTGCAGACCAACTTCTGGGAAGAACTTCTGCCTTTGCCCACTCCAACTCACTCCTTGGCAGGTTTGAGTGTTGGCAACAAGATCTACCTCTCCGGTGGAGTTTCTGGCCAGGATCGGCAAACCACCAATGCTTTCCTGTCCTTTGATCCGACAGCCCAGACTTACCAAGCATTGCCAGGCATGCTGTATGCAAGGCGGCTTCATGACATGGTCCACGTTCGAGACAAAGTGTTTGTGTTGGGAGGCATTCCAAAGCCAGGCGTGCCCTTGTACGGTCAGATCCCGATCGAGTCGTATGACCTACCCACCAGCCAGTGGACGATGCTGTCCTCTACGCTGAGTGGCCGCTCCATTGGCCACTACTCCAACTTCGAAGGACAGATACTAGCACTAGGCCATGAGCATCACACAGCCACAGAGGACGAGATTTGGACGTTTGATCCTGAGCTGGATGACTGGTGCAAATATGCGAAAGCGCCACAACGCACCAGCTTGAATGCAGCCATGTGTATCCAGCTGTTTGTGAACTTCAATGATGACAAAATTTCCAAGAAGTTTCTACGAGAAAAGTGAAAGAGATCTGTCACAGTTCACAGCTGTGCAAAATGTTGATGTGTAGGCAGACATAGGGATCAACATAGATGTGTGACTCATTGAAGGACGGAGTAGCAGCTAGATACAAAGATACTGAACAGTAAAGGTATGTTTTCCCTTGCCGAATCTTTGAGAACTGTCTTTGGTTGGAGTTATTGATTGACGATTTTTTCCAAGTGGAATTATGTCCAGAGGTTTTATGAAATGAACAGATTGTTGGACAGTTTAGAAAAGTAGATGAATGTTGTTGGACTGTTGTAAGATAGAATTTCCTGGTTTTTAGAACTTACTGACTTGTTGGAGTATTCCAAAAGGTGTTTAGTGTTGGCTGCACTAACTGAATGAAGTGGTGGTGGCTAAACTGTCATGCAGTTTTGAAAATAATGTAGAATGAAGAAAAATGGGACTTAGCACTATTTAAGAATGTACAGCCTAGGTGCACAATTGTCGAGTCAGGAGTGTATCCAACTCTTGCTTTACTTAACTGTGAATGAAGTGATGATGGATACACTCTAAGACTGTTTTAGAATTGAACCAGCTGTTCTTGAGCTGTTTGAAAATGAAGTTGTCTATTGTTGTAAAGTTTGGACAAGACAGCAAACAAAAGGGAGCAAAAAGTTGTTTTTTCATCATTCTCTGTTAACCCCAGGCTGTTAAATTATTGTTTGTAGATTAACCATCCATTTTTTCCTCTGAACCTCAGATTTTCTATTTTCTATATTTCTTTATGATGAAAACTTTTCCTCTCCCAGCCTCTCTGCTCTCCTGCTTTTGCATTAAAGTTTGCATCAGAAAGAAAGGGATGTGGACATTCTAAATGCTGTTACCTCAAGCCCAAGCTATGCATGTTGTTTGGCTCAGATTTTTATCGTGATCAGCTGACACATCAGCGGGGCATCAGTGCCAGATACCTAATGGCAGTTGGCATATCAAAGAGACAGGAAGTGCATGAAACGATCATCTTTGTTATGATTTCAAAAAATGTTTTAATTAAGACTTAAAAAATAGCACAGTTGCCCTTTAGATATATATCTTTATACTGATAGTGGTAATTTGAGGGATGATCCTATTTCTCGATCTGGTGTTTGAAATCCTTTAGTGATTGTTTAGTGTTAACAAAATTGGAAATCCTCTGAAAACTGAAAAATGCTGCCAGCTTGCAAAATTATCTAGTCTTATTCAGTGCAGATTTTTGCAGGTATGATTATGAGGTTGCATGCAACACACTTGCAATTGTTACATATGTATGAAAAAGATTTCATGTGGTGGATACATGTTCATATATTTAGGAAGGAGCAGATTTTGGCTATATCAGTGTATGTCACTGAAAATGGCACCAGATCTGGGATACAATCAGTCCAAACTAATTTGAATGAAGATTAAAGTGAGTGAAAATTGAGAAATATCATAGGCTAGCTTGTTCATGTTGAGGATTGGTTTAGAAGCCAATTTTGAAGGCTGTACTAAATAAGGAGAATTTATTATGAAAATTATAAACCATGGCTTTGCCATGCATTTGTTTATGTGATCTTTCATTTAGCATCTAATCGCAGGTACTGTAAAATATTTTGCAGTGCTGTGGGCAGTCACCTCAACAAAGTGGAGAGAGATGTTCATTGCTAAATGCAGTTTTGCCATGTTTGTTGCAATCACTGGGACAGTGCTGCTCATTAAGAAGTGTAATCCTAAGAAGATTTCACAGTTCAGCCCTTTTCAACAAGCTGCAGAGATCTTTAAAACTGATCAATTTGGTCTTTGCTTTTCTGAAACTAAAAGAAAAGCAACAGTATGAACCTTAGGGATCCATTCTACCTCACCTCCCATGTTTTAATGGGCTCATGATTTTTCCGTTTGTTTGTGGCTTGACACAATGACAGTGTTGGATTGAAGTTGTCTCCAGACTTTCATTTCTGTGGATGCTCTAAATTTCATGCACATGTAATTTCTGCTCATTCAGTCACCATTTTTCATAACCCACATCGTGTGGAATACACTACCTCAGCTTGACTTGGACACAGTGTTTCTTGTCTGGCTCAGAATGTTATGGTTTTAACATTTTCATGAACATTCTAACACTGTTAACTCATTTGAGTTTAGATTTTTTAAAAAGCTGTTTTGAGATCTTTAGCTGTAAAATGGGTTCCCCCCTTCCCCTGATCTGTAGTATTTCAGTGGGTTGTAGTACACATTTGTGGATTTGTAATAGATTTGTCATTTCTTTAAAAGTTTTGCTTCATCAGATTTGAGCAACTAGTTGAACATGTCTGTGTTCGTCATGTGGAGTTGATGTTGTTATGTTGCACTGTGAGTATGCAATGATACAGGCTGAAAGCATACTTTTAAATTTTACTGTGAGTATGCAATCATACAGGCTGAAAGCATACTTTTAAATTTAAAAAAAAATTTGTGGCCTGTCTCTTTGATACCTGCTCTGCCATAGGTTAAGCCTTAAATTGCCAGAATCTTTAAAAAAATGGAAGCAGGGCAAAACAACTTTTGCCTTCAAAATGCAAGAACACCTTTGTTTTTTATGTAGATTTGTTAAATATACCTCCAGAACAAAAATGTTTAATGAACAACCTAACAGAAGTGTATTTTTTAAGAAATGCATTATTGTGATATGTTTTACTTGAAATAGAGATGAATATTGGATGAAAGAATGTGTGAGTGCATGGTCTCAGGTTGGTGACTGGGGTTTTAAAAATTACACAAAACCATGCAAACCACACATTTTGGGGTCTGTAGTATAGTGTGTGTGTATATATATACATACACATATCATGTTTGTTGTGCTTGACACTATGAGAGATGCTTGCCCTTATAGCCTATGCCAGTGCTGTGTCATTTTTGAAGTACCTCTGATAACTTTTAAATCAGGTTGTTCGGGTATCCAGTATAAAATTCAATCATCCTAGAAGCATGTTCTGGGTCTATGACATGGGCCCATCATGCCACACAATTGTTTTGAGACCTCGTCGAGGGTAAAGAGAATTGAACCAATTACCTCTTTCACTGTGGACTTTGGAGTTGAACTCTTAGACATTGTTGTGCAAATACAAGAATCTTGTGTGTACCTCTTATTAGTTCACAACTAGCAAGTTGTAAATGCTTCATTTGTCAATGGTTTCATGTTCTGGCTTCTTAGATGCATGGGTTGGACAGTTGCTTCATTCAAGCTTCTGGCAGCGATGCATGTGATAGAAAGGACTGCATTGTAGTTAACTTTTAGCCACATTTTCCTGGCCGTTCTCCTAGTGAGTTGCTTTAAACGTGCCACACCTTGTCTGTGTGTTGGCAGTTTGTGAATTACTGAAATTGTCTATTGATAGTCTGTGTTGATATTCATCATTCTGTAATGGATGCAACCTCATGATTTTTTTGTGTGGAAATTTGTAGGAATTGCAGATTCTGGATGAGGTATTGGAAATATTCGTTTCAAATGATCACATTATGAATTCCACACTTTGTTACTAGGCCATCAATTTTATCCCATCTGTCACTGAGCTCTAAATAAATCGCTGACCTAAAAAAAAAAAGTGTCCAATCTGCATGGTTGTATGTAGCCCTGAAGTTTCACCAGTTTACACATATTCAATGAAGACACAACCACCTAAAACATTCAGCGTCATCTGCAAGCAAGCTGCCAGCACTTTAAATAATAAAAAAATGAAGTGGGATTTCAATTTTTAATTTCCAATGCTATATACATCTGATTTAAAAGTACAAACATTTCACCTTGTCCTGTCTGCCCCTACTCAGGGATGTACTAGTTTCTGCGTGCAAGTTGATAGGCATGTGGGTGAATGTACAGGCAAAATCTGGCTGGGGTAATGTAACTGCACATGGCAAGCAGAACAGGAAGTCAGAATGCAATCACCGACCTCGCTCCTTAAAAAAAAAAAAGTGGCACCTAATTTTTATGGCAACCAACTGGGGGAAAAAAAAATCTGAATTCTGCCAAATGGCAGCAAATTCCCATGCCTGTATGTAGCATTGTGCATGCGAGTGTGGGCAGAATCAGATCCCACATTTTCAAGTGATCCAAGCTTGTAGGATTTATTGAAGGATATTTTGCCATCTGTACTATTCTCAGCACCTTCAAAAAAAGTCCAGCTGTATATAGGTCATGAAAGTTGTGAATCACCTAGGATCACAAGTGGTATTATTCCCTACCCCACCCTTCCCTGACTTAAGGCAATCATGGAATATACACTATTTCAAACAACAACAAAAAAAACCTTGCATACTTTTAAACAAGTCTTTCACAAAAAACTGAAATAGGCCTTGTATATGTCCACCCTAATGCTGTGGGTTAGTACAGCCATCCATTAAAGTACACAATTTCTGACTTGTGACATGCACTTCATAATGTTTTGCATCCTTTAAAACATTTCCAAGGATGATGAAGAATTGAGATGGCTGCCACATCCTCTTCAAGCTTTGCTTCTCCTGCTTGTCTTTATATATTCCTCATGAACATTATGAACAACTACCAACCACCACCACGAATATTTGCTGGAGTAGAAACAAGCCAGCGAAGGAGGGAAAAGTGAATGTCTGTGTAGATAGAGCAAGTAAATGTCTCGACCCACAACACAACCTGTCCTCACTTCTTCTTCTTTTTCTTCTCTTCAGCGAAAGTTGGAGTGGTAGGGCTGTATTTTGGGGTAGATGGGGTATATGTTGGGCTGGTGGGAGAGTAGCGAGGGCTTGTTGGGGTGTAAGTGGGGCTGGTGGGGCTGTACTTCGGGCTACTTGGGGAGTAGGTGGGGCTGGCAGGGGAGTACTTTGATCCAGGGGAGTAAGCTGGTGAAGCTGGTGAGTACTGTGGTGAGCTGGGGCTGTACTGCGGTGAACTGGGACTGTACTCTGGGGACGCAGGGCTGTAGCGTGGCGACGTTGGACTGTATGTTGGAGACGTGGGCGAATACTTTGGACTGCTTGGTGAGTAGCTTGGGCTGGTGGGCGAATACTTGGGTGAAGATGGGCTGTACTGAGGTGAACTTGGTGAGTACGATGGACTCGTAGGGCTGTAGTTAGGACTGCTAGGAGAATACTTCGGGCTGCTCGGTGAATAGCTGGGGCTACTTGGTGAGTAGCTTGGACTTGCAGGTGAGTAGCTAGGTGAGCTGGGGCTGTAAGAAGGTGAGGCTGGGCTGTAGTTGGGGCTAGTCGGGCTGTAGGACGGGCTGGTGGGTGAATATGAAGGTGAGGAGGGGGAGTAGTTCGGTGAGCTAGGTGAGTAGCTGGGACTGGTTGGGGAGTAACTAGGACTTGTGGGGCTGTAACTAGGGCTTGTTGGTGAGTAGCTAGGGCTGGTTGGAGAGTAGGATGGGGAGGTGGGGCTATAGCTCGGGCTGGTGGGAGAGTATGAAGGGCTGGTGGGGGAGTAGGATGGAGATGTGGGGCTGTAACTGGGGCTGGTGGGGGAGTAGGACGGGGATGTTGGACTGTAGCTGGGGCTGGTGGGAGAGTAGGAAGGGGAGGTAGGGCTGTAGGATGGGCTGGTAGGGCTGTAGCTGGGGCTGGTCGGAGAGTAACTAGGGCTAGTAGGGGAGTAACTAGGGCTAGTGGGAGAGTAGCTGGGAGAAGTCGGCGAATACTTGGGTGATGTTGGGGAGTAGCCAGGACTTGATGGGGAATAAGAGGGGGACGTAGGAGAGTAGCCAGGACTCTGTGGCGTCATGGCTGGCGAGCTGGGAATGTACGAAGGAGAAGCTGGTGAATAGCTGGGAGACATAGCCCCATGGGGTGATGGGATATAAGGAGAGATGGGAGAACTCGGTGACCCAGGCTGAGGAGACCAGGCAGGAGAGTAGCCAGGCGAGTATCCACTCTCGCTGGCAGCAGACGGTGAGAAACCTGCGGCACCCGGCGTCATACCACTGCCAACACCAGGTGACCAGGTACTAGCATAAGCAGGAGTTGCATTCCATGGGGTCATCTGAGGCGAGAGGGCACTAGAGGGACTTCCTGCAGCTCCAAAGAACATGCCAGTACCTGCACCTGATGATAGAAAATAATCATGCAACACACGGGAAGCTGTAATGAGACCTATACTTATCAGTTGAGATGGGAGAATCTTAAAACCTGACCTTTCATTTAAAATAGCCAGTGCCAGTGACCCTAATGTCATGATGCCATAAGCCAAGGTTAGATGATGGTTTGGTTTTTAACATCTAGTTGCAAACAAGACAAATTAACATGCTGCCACACTGGGACTGCTGTCACAACACAAGCTTCAGTACCACTCAATCACACTATACTGACACTAATTATGCCATTTAATGGCAAACCCCATAAGGAGCTATAAAGCCATTGTTTTACAGCTCTCAAGTTTGCATGTACAAACAAAAAGGTGCTTTGACCTACCTGGAATCATGCCACCACCCACATTGGTGGGGATCTCCATGCCAAACTTGCATTTCTCTGCATCCAAAAGCAAGTCAAAGCAGCCCGTTCCTATCTTGGCCAGCTGGCCCAGCATAATGTTCTCAGACACCCCCTTCATGGGATCCACTTCAGCATGGGCAGCAGCTTCCATCAAAATGTCCACCTGCATCACAAACCACAAAGATCTGCACAGCTGTCTGCTGACAAGTGATGTTTAACTCTTTGAATTCGCAGGGCTCAGATATAAGGACATCTCTTAGAATCAGACAGATTTCTTTTAAATTTAAAAAAAAAGTGCCATTAACCATCTTACTTTCATTAACATTTATGTTGGGAAAGATGAGTTCTTGGTCATCAAAACGCTTCATCAGCTGGTTCAATGCAGCAATAACAATACTGCAGGAGACAAGAAAGATGGATCTTCACTCAATCATTCATCGATATGAATAGTCTCATCATACCGTTTCCTCAAAAGAGCAGCGAGCCAGAGCACCAGTCTCCTGACGATTGATGCCATGGCGAGTGATGGCCATGAGGTGACCTTTAGCTGTCATGACGTCACAAAGCAAGGCCAGATGACGGTAGTTGACGTACGAGCCGTCGAAAGAGATGACAAAGCCCATCTCACGCTCTATGGCTTTCCGCACAGCCTCAATACCAAGTGTCTGCAAAAGAAAATTAAAAAATGAGGGAAAAAACTGACAAACATCTTCATTCACACAATCTAACAACCTGTATAGGACAAGGGTGAGGAGCCTTATGTGCCTGTTCTAGCAATCATCAAGATCCATTTTATTGAGGACAGCAGAACAGCTTATACATCTTAAGGTTGATCTTAGTTGGATCATCTTTTGAGGGACAAATTCTGCCAGCCTGAGCCCTGTGTTTTATAATGTGCCCAACCACCAAAGGTGCTGACTTCTTCATGCATGGCGATGGAACATTTTCCATGCACTTCATGCTACATGGCAAAAAAGAGTAGGAGAGTGGATGACCTTCCCTGGTCCAAGAAAAATCGCATGACTTGTTGTTGACACCTATATTTTTTCATGATTTCTTTTCTGTAAATTACAAAGGAACGAACTTGTTTCTGGACCTTGAATTTTACGGAATGTAGGACTGAGATTGCCAAAGTTCGTCTCTCGAAGGATATGCCTTAGCCTAGCCACTCAACCAATGCTTAATGATAGTAAAGAAAAAAGCAGACACTTACTGCAAAAACCTCCACAATGTCATTGGTATAGGTCCTGACCGGGTCGATGTCCCGCTCACTCAGGACTTTCATCAGACTTGAGCCATCAGTTTCTAAAATCCACTCAGCTACTGCCTTAAACTCCCCTTCCTCTGTTATACTGATGCGCTTCTTGTCATCAGTCGATGGGAGGTGCATGTATACCTGCATATTTGATAAAGTTTACCATACCAGGCTTCATCAAGGCGTTCACATTCCCACGAATAAGAGTAGGACAGGGTGACAAAGGGTTTTCACGAAAGAGGATGGGGCAGGAAATCAGAATAGCCAGAGGAAATCTTCCTATTGGCCAGCCATATAAACAGGTACCACTCCCAGTAAAAGTATATCAGACACAAGATCCAAGTCCACGATCCTCTGAATCAGTATAGAAAATTTTGGTAGAGGTTGGATAAGAAAAATTAATCATCAAAGCAGCATGACAAAACACAGCCAATCATAAGCAACATTGTATACCCTACTACACCACAACCAATTAATGTGGTCATTAACAATTACAAGCACTTGCAACCCACAGCCCCCACCCTCCCACACCAATCTCTACCTGCACATTTTGCTGAAAGCCGACATGACAAGCAGAAAGATGAAAAACTTACCTTTGCAATGGCTTCTATGCCTTGCAGGGTCATGTCTGACAACAAGTTGGCCTCGATACAACGCAAGAACACATCATCTTCCATCTTATCAACAACCTCCTCTTCCTGGGCAATGCAAGTGTAGTTTATTAATCAAACTTGCAAACGTGTTTCTTAAGCAAATAAACAATTTCTTTTGTGGGTGTGTGGGGGGTGGGGGGTGGGAGGAGGTAAAGACTGAGAATGTCAAATGGATTGCCTGCACAGCAGTCAGCAAGCTGATTTTCACACATGGCTGGGGTGAAAGGAAACTAACTGCACTGTTAGTGGATAAGATTCTTACTCCTTGACATAAACTAATATGGATATACTGATGTGCAGAAAGGAGACACTCGCCTTCTCTGTATCTACTGGTGGCATGATTCAACATATACCTCAACACAAAAACACAAACACTGTACAGAAGGCGCAATACAAAAAGTCAGACCTCTTGTAGCTTGTTCTCTTCAGAATTCATAATGCGGATGCGAAGAACCAATTTCTCAGCATTGTCATCATTGAAGATGCAGTTCAAGTCATCACCAAAACCTGCAACCCAAAAATGATAAGCCATCCTGCACTGAGCCTGCCCCACACCACTTAGGACATTTTAAATAATTCTGCAATGGAAGAATCTACCTGTTTTGCTCCCACATTGTCATCTGAAAATGTCTGTACGTAAACAGAATTATACCTGCAGTGATCTTCTCTGAGATCTGTTCCATGGTGAGTTTCTTGTCTGTCATACGCTTGCGATCTAGCTCAATGCGCAGAAGCCAGGGCGAGATGCGAGAAGCATCAAAATCTGGCATCTCGTAGTAAATGGACACCCACTCCTGGTCCTCAGCAATGACCGTGTTCATGGGGTCAGGGTCGTAGTAGATGGCTGTGTTTGCGGTAACTTTGCGCAGTGTTGTGTGCTCCAGCCGACAGAGCACATCCTGCAAGTGAACATATTATTAACAATCTTGAACAGGTCATGAGATAACTTCTACCTTTACCTATCACTGATCACCCAGTTTCTACATTAGTTTAAATGCCACATCATTAACAAAGATATTTATTGGCACAGAGGTCAGGAAATGGTGATGAAAAGTGGAAATGGAAGCTCCATCACCCACAGAAACTGCTTGTGCTAGAAATTCCACTCACACAAACATCCCTCTATCAGCAATGAATATGTTACCGCTGTGTTATGGGTTGCTCTAATATACCATCCAGATCACCAACATTCCTTGCCCAATAAACATCCAGCTCCACCTATTTTTAAAAAAAAACCATCAACAACTTACCTTGGCCTTTTCAGCATCTCTGGCAGCCTGGCCAAGAAGGTAGACAGTCAGTGATGGAGTTTTGGGCTTCTTTGAGATGTTGATGATCTCTTTGAGTCGAGGCACACCCAGGGTGACGTTCTTGGCTGACACACCGGCGTAATGGAATGTGTTCAGTGTCATCTGTGTAGCAGGTTCTCCCAGTGACTGGGCAGCCAGGGCTCCCACCATCTCACCTGGGTAGGCCTACAGAGTGGATGGACATCAACCGTTAGGTGCTCCCCAACAAATACCTACATGTTTCGAGCAGCTAAAAAGTAAGCACACATTTTCCCCCAAATCAGTCAAAAGAAAACCACTTGCCTGGGCCTGCTGGAAACGCGTTTCTACCTCTCCAATCAGCCATTCAAATGCCTCGGATGACAAACGATGCTCTTCTGCCACACGCTTGGAGCAAAGTGTGGAGCGTATGAGGGCCTTCATTAACAGAGTGGCATTTTCATTCGCCTGCTTACTGATTCTGTCTTCGCCTCCAACGACCATAAGCCTTCTGCACAGGTCTCGCACACCTAAGTGAAAACAACCATGGATATGCAGAGGAATACGCATGGATATATGAAGAAATAAAAGCAAACCAACAACTGAAAAAAGATGCCTAGCTAGATGTTTGCATCTTTAGCTCATGTGCATGCTTGACAGTTTTCTGAAAGAACTTTCTCCTCTCCGACTGCTTGATCTGCCTAACGACTAATGCTCATTTAAAACCTCGGAATCATTAGTTTAGGTAGAAAATGCACCTGATGACAGTGTCTGTGTGTGTGTTTGTGGTAGCCATCATTCCCTATACAGCTTGCCACTGTTTCACAGCAAACAGCTCTTCCAGATTAAACCAGATTACCCACCTTCCACAACTTTGACAGGGTGAAGATCAGAAGGCTTGCGTTTGTCGATGCGGAAAATCTTTTGAGCGTTCCAGATCATGCGTTGAAGATTACACGGCAGCACGATCTTGGCATCACCATTGGAAAACACCTGCCGCACGCTGACGCGGTCCTCCTTCAGCTGGTCCCACTCGCGTTCCAGCTCGGCCAGGGTCGTGGCGTTACCCATCAGATCTTTGATAACTTCCTCCTTCAGGCACCGTTTCATGGCTCTATTGAAAGCATGTGAAAAGGTTCACAGGAGGGGCTAAAAATATTTTCACGATTCCAGCAAGTATACACTAAAAAGATGTAAATAAAATGTCTCTCTTTCAGGCTCTTTTATTTCACAAGTTTAAAATGTTGTACAGAAATGTACATATCCATAAGATGGAAGCATCTTAACCATTGCACTCTGTCAATTCCTGAAGGAATGTTAACAAAGGTTCTTTAACCTTTCATTTGTGGCATCAAATCGGAACTGGCGCTCGAAGACCTTGTTTGCGGGCTTGAACATCGGCAAGCTCTGGAACTCCACATGGCAGGCATCCAAACCATCCTCGCCGTAGCGCAGCTGAATAAGCTGTTCCACCTGGTTACGAACAGTTCCATCATACTTGACCATGACGCTCTCCATAGCCTTGATAAGGCGGCGCTGAATGTACCCTGAAGAAAAACATTCCTCTCCTACAGTTTGGGTTTTCAATTAATGCCTGCTACATAACAAATTATATCTCTTTCAATTATTTTTAACTCCACCAGCATAATCATGATAAAGTATTCCATCAATGCATGCCACTGAACAGCTGCCCCTTTTTAAAACCACTGACAGCGTCAGACAATTAACAAAAACAAAAACAACAACAAAAAACACAACTGGGTCAGGATGTACACACCTGTCTCTGCAGTCTTGACGGCTGTATCAATGAGACCTTCACGCCCACCCATAGCATGGAAATAGAACTCAGATGGTGTCAGCCCGGCAAGGTAGGAGTTTTCCACAAACCCTCTGGACTCAGGGCCATAGTCATCCTTGATGAAGTGAGGCAATGTACGGTACCTGAAGCCAAATGGGATTCGCTTTCCTTCTACGTTTTGCTGCCCCACACAAGCAATGACCTGTTGCATAAAAAAATTATAGATATATTAAAAAATTAATAATTAAAGCGGTTTACACTCTTTCGGAACAAGAAATTCTAATTATGTTCCAACATCCTTACTTCAATCCTGACTTACGAACCAGAGGACACGTGTGCTGACCTGAGAAATGTTGATCTTGGAGCCTTTAGAGCCAGCAACCACCATAGCCTTGAAGTTATTGAACTCAGACAGTGACTTCTGGGCTGTGCTTCCGGTTTTGTCACGAGCATCATTCAAGATTTTGTTCACCTGCAAGCATCCAAATTATTTTTTCTCAGTGCATGTTTAAGTAAGCTAAAAACTTCAGTCAGAAGAGATATTATAATCAGTGCTTCTGCAATTTTTTAAAAATGAGGGTCAAAATTACCCTGCAGCCTGAAATCTCAGCATCGTTCTAGAATTTTTGTGTAAATTAGCCAATTCTGTGTTGTCTGGATCTCTGTATAAATCTATGCTTTCTCTCTCTTTGCTTAATGTCTCTCCTGTTTATTTTTATTAGCATTGGTGCAAGCACTATGAGGAGAGATCGTTTATTTTGAATAGAAGCTGTCTGAACATTTAAAGGGAAAAAGGTCCAAAACTGTAGGGAAATAAAAAATTATCATTAAATAACAAAAGATGGCATGCCAAGAGAATAGTCATATCCAAATTGCAGGTTACTCACCTGATTTTCAAAGGTCTGTCGCAGGGTGTTACCAGGTGTGGGTTCCAGCTCGTCGTTGTGTGCCTTCTCAATTACTTCAATCACGTCGCCCTTACCGTGAGAACAAAAGGTTTCCGATGAAACAAACTCTATGCTGGTGCGCATGCACACACATGCACACTAACCAGTTCCACATTCTGCAAACACTAAAAGTAGACTAGTCACCAAAACAGACCACGAGGAGACTGCACACACTAACCTTGGCTTTTCGAATGGTTTCCTGAATGTCGTGGTAGGTCTGCTGGTCGGCGATGGTATCACCGATACCAATGCTGTGACCTTCAACAAGCAGCCAGTTGTTGACAACAGTCTGGATGTTGCCATACAAATCTCCGGCAATCTCATGACCCATTTCCATGAAGACAATGTGTAACAAAGAACCAGAGGAGGCACCAAGTGTCTTTTTACACAAGATGCCGCTGATCAGCTGTCCATCTTCAATCAGTACCTGATGATGCCAATTACAATGATTATAAACAAGGGCTTTAAACACTAAAAGACACTGTCAACTTGATGTTCATCCATAGTTTCCTCAAGCAAATTCTTTCCCATCAAGAAACATAAATTCAAACTAGTTTACCTTTGGATCACTATGCATATAAAATTGGCTGGAGCACATCAAAAAGGAATGCAGCTTAATCAGCTGCCATCATTTTTTACCATGCCACACCCTTGAAACACTGCCTTTTTTTTTTTTACCTTCGTGTCACCAGGTGAGATCCACTTGTAGGGACCCGAATCTTCATCGTCAGGGTGGGTGGCATGTGTGCGGATGCAGTTGACACGGCCAGGGATGACCAAAGAGAAAATCTGCTTGCCTGTCCACAGTGGCTGGGGTTTTAAGATGGCGGGCGGAGGCATGCGCCCATCCCAGGTGGGCAGGAACATAAGCAGGTGCATAACCTGCGCCTGAACATAGAGGAGAATTTAACAAATTTTTGCTTTTCCACCTTGTTACCCTACTTCTATGAAAATTAAGGCACCAGAGAGAATGAGCTGACACTTCACAAATCATCTCTTTTATTAGTATATATGTACAGTGAAGTCTCATAGTCATTCTAGAGACCTCATGACTTACTTAGTGGCATTTATTGAATCGTCAGCCATGACATGAACAAAATCCAAAGCACTGCAAAGAAATTAATTACCCTGTCCAGAAAGACATCTCGTTTGGTCATTTTGCGCACAGCTGTGAGTGTGTCCTGTACAATACCCATGACAGGACGGTTAGCTTGGGGTGTGATTATCATCCTGGGAACAGCGGCTAGGTTCATGATCTCGGCACGTGTCTCCAGAGACTGGGGAAGGTGAAGGTTCATCTCGTCCCCATCAAAGTCTGCATTGTACGGTGTTGTAACACTGCACCAACAACATCTCATGGCTCAGACTTGGCAGTTTTAGTTCAAAGTGCTTAAAATTGGGGGATTTGTAAATTTCAGCTCTGTATCCTGAACATCTAACACGGGATCGGCATTAATGTAGTGAGGTTGCACACATACCTGAGGTTCAGCCTGAATGTCGACCATGGCAGGACTTTGACACGGTGACACATCATAGACATTTTGTGCAGAGTAGGCTGACGGTTGAAGATGACCACATCATTGTCTTGCATGTGACGTTCCACCTGAACCAGAATACAAGTTCAAGTTCTCAAGACGGAACACCTGAAGATCATCATGACTTTAAAAAAAAAAAAAACCACACAAACATACAGTAGGATAAGCTTACAGTAGATTATTCAGTCTTTCTTAATAATGTTTTTAAAATTGTCATTTCAAAATGAAAAACTAGCTACACACCTTGTAGCCAATCTGAAGATGAAGGTCACTGGATTTTGGGTGGAACCTCAGGTCAATTCTTTCTCCATTGTCACGGATAATGTACTTGGCACCGGGATACTGGTTTGCACCTCTTCTGACAGCCTCCTGCATTCTGATCGATAAATGGATATAACAGAAAATTTTTCTGGTAATAACACTTCTAGTTCAAATCTCTGCTTTGTCTTATTTCACTAATACCTGCCTATACTGGAGCAAGTTCTCAAGTTGGCAATCAATAAACCAAAAAGACAAAAACACTAAGAGGGGTGCTAACCTGTCGATGTTGAAAGGCGTTACTATTTCAGGAAATGTGAGGTTCTGGGCAATGCTGCGAGGCACTCCAACCTGGTCGACACGAAGATTGGGGTCAGGGGTGATGACGGTGCGGCCTGAAAAGTCCACACGCTTGCCCATCAAATTACCTCGCACGCGACCTTCTTTGCCCTTCAGCCGCTGTTTGATGGACTTCAAAGGACGACCTGATTTCTGCACAGCCTGAAACCAAAAGGTCAAATCTACAGTGGCCTTGCAGCTACATATAGCACAGAGGAAAATGATAGCATGGAAAATATGATAGAAAAAAACAGATATTTGCTGCCCATGTATGTAATAGCTATTGGGACAATTAATAAATTAAAAGTTAATCTTCTGGGACACCAAGATATAAGGTGATGATAAAACTATTTTTATTTCAAATGTTCAATGACTCTGATATGGATTTTTAAAAATGAACCAGGCATGGGAATTGACTAGCTCAAAAATCTCTGGAAAGCTTGGGTCACTGTTTAGACATGCAGCAAATGCAGTGATAACAATTTAGTATATTGTACAATTAAAATAGTATTCATTTAATACTGAATTTATGTATAACATATACAAATGTGTATTCTAAACTCCTGCTTGTCCTATCTCAAATTTTTGAGCTGAATGGCTGGTATATGCAATCATCATTGATGCTTAACTCTTTGAGCCCACAGGGACCCGCAAAAAAAGAAACCGTTGAGGCCGTATAGATTTACACGTCTTGAAAAAGCTGCCAATTAAAAACTACCACACTCCCAGTAATGTATTTAACATATTTAGAAAGATCTATTCTTCTGCATCACAACGGAAACAATACTTTAAGTTTAAAGTATTAAATACTACTTGCTATTTGGTCCCAAATATAGTCCCGTAGGGACCCGCAAAAAAAAAAAAGAAACCGTTGAGGCCATATAGATTTACATGTCTTGAAAAAGCTGCCAATTAAAAACTACCACACTCCCAGTAATATATTTAACATATTTAGAAAGATCTATTCTTCTGCATCACAACGGAAACAATACTTTAAGTTTAAAGTATTAAATACTACTTACTATTTGGTCCCAAATATAGTCACTCTTCGCACACACAAAATGTGAACGACGGAAGTAGACCTACACTTAAACCATGTTTGGCAAGCCGAAACTGTTTCCGAAACTGATTTAGACAGTGCAGGGGAGACAACCGATGATAGAGCTTTACAATGATACCAAGTTTTTACTTCCCTTATACCGTTGAACGCGTCGGGGAGATTTTAAAGTTAACGCAATTTAGCTAGCTGTGCTGCCGCAATGGTCGGCAGGCTGCCGCAATTTAGCCGGGACCAATGGGTTCAAAGAGTTAAGCTTTGCTGTGCATAATTACAAGTTCTCACTTTCTGAGATGTTGAACAAAACTTATTTAAATTTAAAACCATCTAATGCTTTGATTGTAGTAAACACATTAGATTTATCTGATGGAAGCCATATTAAAGAAAAAGCACAAACAGCTGAAACTGAACCTGCAGTTTATGAATTAAAGTATATTTCAACATATTACTTAATGAATGACCCCGCTAGCGCACAATTTGGCGAGTTGTGCAGAAAGACTTTTTTTTTTTTTACTAATGTGATGTCACAAGTTAGTTTTTGTGGGAACAGGACACGCGACTACCCCCAGTTGCCATCCATCGTCTGATGTGCGCATATGATGTGCCTAACAATACTCCTAAACCCCACCACTTCTCTCTTAACCCCCACCCCAAAGAAAGTAAACAGAGAAGCACAGAAAGGAAGAAAGCTGACTGCAGTACCCTGCTCTTTCTAAAATTTATTCTTCTTTTCCGTGAACTTTTTAAACTATTACTTACGATCAATTTACACACTGTTCATTGTCAAAGTGGTCTCCTCTAGTAATCCCATTCATACTAGCCAATAGGCCTATTTGCCACCAAGTGGACCATATTTCATCATAGTCGCATCTACAGTAATGGTGGCCAGCAGAAGTTGCAGGAAAAGTAGAAATGAAAATGAGGACCATCATTGAGATTTTGCACAGGTTAACCTTGAGACCAATGGTAGGAAAAATTAAACGTACCCAAAAAGTTTCCCCAGAAAAAAGTTATTGTCCTCAGAATGAGGACTTCAAAATCTCCCAGATTTACTGAAAATTTGTGGAGAATTCCCATGCCTGTGGACACCATAACTGACAGGTTTGTGAAGTTTGTAACTGCACAACAGCAAACATTTCTGAGCCTCCTACCTTTGGGAGACCAGGAATTTCATTATCCACTAGCGTAGCACAATGATACTGCAGCATTTTCATATCTTCAAAAATAATGTGAGCTGCTGCACCATTTTGTTCATTGCGATGAAGCTGGTTGTTGGCTTTCACAATGTCTGCCAGTTTGTGGGTAAGATCATCCTACACAAAAAAAAAATCCGTCCAGCCACACACATATAAGCACACACAAGTAGATTTTATTACATGGATCATCAGTAAGTTTCGAACATAAACCATACCACGTCAGTAAGACAAATGCTTGCATATCCTGCCTTCCCAGCCAACCAAATTATAATTATACAGGTTTTGGAGAACTGTAACGAGTCTTAAACTTGAGGTGAAGTACTAAAACTCTATTCACATTTAACACAACAGACCTGATTTCTTGCAGATCCAAACATGACCACAGCAGGCCTGACTGGCAGCGGAGGAACTGGCAAAACAGTCAAAATCATCCAGTCAGGGCGAGCAAACTTGGGGTCCATGCCCAGGCAGATACACTCTTCATCAGAAATCCGCTTGAAAATTTCCAAAACTCGCTCTGCAGACAGGATGATCTTGCGCTCCTGAGATTCTTCATTAACTTTGTCAGGTTTCCACTCTGCCACCAGCTCCAGTCCATTGCGTCTGATGGTGGGCTGGTAACGTCCACAGCCTCCGTGATTCTGAAATGGAAGTAACAGTTACTACAGCTGGTGCATACGTCAAAATCAAATGCAGATTTCATCAGATGGTTTAGATTTAAAAAAAACTGATATAGAAATTGAGAAAAACAACTATCTGCACAAATGAAATCTGAAAAAAACAAGCAAAAATAAAAAGGAACCTATGAAATTTTGCTTCACCTTAGGAGCAGCCTCCTCCTGGTCTTCTGCTGCATCTTTGTTTTTCTTGTCCATTTCATCCCCACCATCACAAGCCCTCCGTGACTTGCAAAGATCATACACATGGGCTAATCTTTTCTTTGGATAGCCTCTGGACTTGGACAGGATGTCTTTCATTTTTGGAGACTCCTGTGCAGAGTTTAAAAAAAAGGGGGGTGGGGGGTGGGGGAATACTTTAATGCTGAAACTGCAATTTTTTAAAATACAAAACTGCAACTATAGAAGCATAGGTACAGAACAATGTTAGAACTGTTTACGTCTATTATATTAATATTACATAATCAAAAGTAAATTTTTCTGTTACTACACATAAGATTCCATAAATAAGTGACTCGTGTCTTAGATTTGTATTGGGAGAAACTGCTTGGGAGTTGGGTACCCTAAACATCTGAAAAGTATATGTAAAATTCCCATCCAGGGATCATTCTTGCTACAGGACATCATAGGTCATTTGACCAGTTGACAGAAAAATCAATAGGTCATTTTCCAAAAACAATAAGTCACCAATTTACTGGGATTTATACC
>SMGT01008224.1:632858-650469 GCA_004794575.1 Lanistes nyassanus | reverse complement strand
GAGACTCATTGTCCTCGGCTTCAGTGACCACCCCAGGAGACTCATTGTACTTGGCTTCCGTGACCACTCCAGGAGACTCATTGTACTTGGCTTCCGTGACCACTCCAGGAGACACATTGTGCTCGGCTTCAGTGACCACCCCAGGAGACTTCGTGATCTCGGCTTCAGTAACCACCTCAGGAAACTTGACGTACTTGATTTCAGTAACCAATGCAGGAAATTTGACCTTTTCTTCAATCAGATATTTACAATCGTCTGTTTTTGTAACAGGCAGGAGGATTATCAACAGTTGGTAGGTGGATGGAGGCTTGAGTTGCATGAATCAGTGTGTTGCCATTGTGTTTTATATTGTTAGTACTACAGTATAACACTCTGTCTACATCAGCATGGTGCTCTTGATGTCAGATGTGTGTGACTGATCATGAAAGGAGAAAAATGGAGAGTCAGAATTTTTCCATTAGATGACATGTGATGATAATGAATTAGAAAATACAAATTTCTTGTTCTAAATTTGTGTTTCCTTAGCAGTACTTACCATGACCCATCATAGGCCCACCCTCCTTCCTGCTGGTTTGGTTCTCTGGCTTGAGAAAGTCAGGGTGACCTAGTTAGTGAGCTGTGCGCACGAGTGGCATGTGGTGTGCGCATGCATGGAGGGGCCTTACCAGGGTTGCCTTGGTGGGTATTTTTTTGGAAGGTGCGTTTAGGGATCGCTGATTGAGAATATAGCACTTTGGGTCATGGTAAGTATTGCTAAAGAAACACAAATTTAGAACAAGAAATTTGTATTTTTGTAGGAGTGCAGCATATCATCTGTTTCCCAAGCTTTGGAGCTCTTCTTGATGTCTGTGCTTCATTTATGTGATTTTCGTGGGGATGAGAAGGATTGGACAGAAGAGAAGGAACTACAGCTGGATACCAGAAGTACATCTGATCATCTTGTGAGTAAAACTCTCTGCAGTGGCATCTTTTTATTGAGAATATAAACCCATCGCCACTTCTCCCCCACCTCCCAGAAGAAAGAAACTAAAGGGGGTCTTATCGTTTCCTCAACCAGTTTGCCCACCTCATCGGTCATTTTGCCCACATTTAATTCTTTGCATTCACGTTGAAACATATGTCACGACAGCTGCAATTACCCTTCACCATATGTTGAAACAAATGATGCAGTGTAAGGGAACTAATCATTGGTATTATTGAAAAGCTCTATCATTGGTTGTATCCCCTGCACTGTGTACATGCGTTTTTAAAATTTAGATTCGGCTTACTGATAGTTTTCACTGAGCAGCTGCTTACCAGGACGGTTATGTAACTCACAAGAAATGGCTGCCAGATAAAAGAGAATATTAAGGTAACTCTTTAGCATACATGTGGACTGGTGTTGGAGAAAGGAAACTTCTTAGCATACATGTGTGTGGACTAGTGTCAGAGAAAGAAATCTTTATACCATACATGTGCTAGCTGAGTGCAAGGTGTTAAGTAGAGGACAGCAGAATGTTTGCTCCTTTAATCACTGACTGTTCTTTTAACAGGAGGCAGCAGTCAGACCTAATAGACAGCTGACTGTACAGTTTGCACTGGCGTCTTGTGGGACTTGTCATTGTGCAGTTGTCAGGGACGGGGACCTGTACACCTGGGGATGCACTGGTCATGGGAGGTCAGATTTCAGTGTCAGCATGTGTTCCCTCTTGTGTGTGTTATGTAAACATATATTTTATCTTATGTCGGGATTTGTGTGTGTCTTCTTGTGTATTTGTATATATTTATGCATTATTGATATTTGTATATATGTACATCTTGTGTTTATGTTTTTGTATGTCTGTGTATGTTTCTTTAATATGTATATTGTATGTGTATATGTATATGTCCACATTTGATTACAAAAGAGAACATTAGAGATAACAGGTGTGAAAAAATAGAGATAAGAGAGGTGAAAATATAGAAATAACAGATAATAATAAATGTGGATTTGTAACGCACGAGAACACATTACATGCACACTTCGCGCGGACGAGGCACACAGTGAAAACAACGAAACACACACACACACACACACACAGAGGGAGAGATGAACGCAACACACAGAGGGAGAGATGAACGAAACACAGGTTGGGATACAGATCGTCCTTCAGTCACAGATGGGTGGAAAAGTATCATAATAGAGGAAGTTGTAGGTTAATGCAGACAGGCAGTCATGACGTCAGTCAAGGTACTTGCGAAAAAGAAAAGTTTTTAAGTTACGTTTGAAAGTCTGTAGTGATGGGGAGTGGCGAATGTTGTGGGGAAGTGAGTTCCATTGGGTGGATGCCGAGAAGGTGAACATGCGCTGTCCATATGTTTTTGTCCTGATGCGGGGTACTGAGAGAATGCAATCGTCTGAAGAGGAGCGGAGTTGTCTCGCTGGAGTGTAGACAACTTGTAGTCGATGCAAGTCTGAATGGGGAGCCAGTGCAGAGTGCGGAGGAGAGGTTTTGCGCGCTTTCAGGACAAGGCAAGCGGCCGAGTTTTGAAGTTTCTGTAACTTCTGTAGCAGATACAGAGGACAGCCGGCTAGCAAGGAATTGCAGTAGTCGAGTTTAGACAGAGTTTAGGCACATACAAATGTGTTTGCAACCTGATCGGACAGAAGGTGACGGAAGCTGCTGATTTTTCTGAGTTCAGAATAAGCGGATCTGCAGATGTTCGAAATGTGTTTGTCCAGTGTCATGTTAGAGGTAATAATAACACCTAGATTTCTTGCAGAGTCGGCGAAAGGGATGTCGACATCACCAATCCGAACTGCTGTGGGATATTCTGTCACTCCAGCATTTCTTTTACTGAAGAGAAGAGCCTCTGTTTTTTCGTCGTTCAACTTTAGTCTGTTGTGAACCATCCATGCTTTGACACCGGATATGCAAGTCTGCATGGTCATGATGCTGGCATATACATCGGCTGGAAGACAAGAACTGTATAATAGGGTGTCGTCTGCATAGGACTGGGTGAAGACCGTGTTAGAATGAAAGAGTGATGATAGTGGTTTGATGTATAGGATGAAAAGGATAGGGCCCAGGACAGATCCCTGAGGGACTCCGAGAGACAATGCTGATGGGGGTGACAACTGGTCAGCGACAAGTACAGACTGAGTTCTACCAGAGAGGTAGGACTGGAACCATGCCAGCGCCGACCCACAGATGCCGGAGAGATCATGGAGACGATTGAGGAGGATGGTATGGTCGATCGTATCAAACGCTGCGGAAAGATCAAGGAGGGTCAGAAAAGACACTTCGCCTCCATCCAGAGCAGACAAAATGTCGTTGACAACTCTAGTCAGAGCTGTTTCCGTGCTGTGGAATGGCCGATATGCTGACTGGGAGTGAGAGATAAGGTCGTTTGAGTTGAGGTAGGCGAGAAGTTGATTTAGAACGACCCTTTCAACCACTTTTGAGAGGAAGGGTAGGTTGGAAACTGGGCAGTAGTTCTTGAGGCTGTTTGCGTCAAGGGTGGGTTTCTTGAGGAGAGGCTTGACTATTGCAGCCTTGAACAGCGATGGAAAGACTCCTGATGACAGACTGTCGTTTACGATCTGAGTGAGAGTTGGGAGCAGAACATCCAGACAGTCAAGGAGAAGCTGGGTTGGTATGGGGTCCAGAGGGCAGGTAGTAGGTTTAGATTTTAATATCACAGCCTTGAGATCTGACTGAGATATGGGCTGGAGTGATTGAAATGAACAAGATGGCAGGTAGTCAGCAAGGGTTGGAGGTCCACAGTGTAGCACCATCTCGTTCAGCTCAGCTCGAATATCCGCGACTTTGCATAGGAAGTACTGAGAGAAAGCCTCGGGTAGCTGTGTGACAGGAACGTCAGTGGGTAGTGGCGATTTCTTGTTTCGACCTGTTAGTTTGTTGCAGATTTCAAACAGCTTTTTGCTCGAGGAATAGTTGACAAACTGTGCTTGAAAGAAGGATTTCTTAGCTGCATAAACTAGCTTGGAAACAGAGCGTTTCGCTGCAAGATATAGTTGTCTGTGTATGGTGAGGCGTTATCTCAGCCAGAGCCTTTCTGCGCGACGGCGCGCATGCTTAGCCTGACGCAATTCGTCATGGATGGTCAGGTACCAGGGGGCTGCCTTTAGTGGGTGTACTCGACAGTGCCGGGCAGGAGCGTGTGTATCGAGCACTTTACGAAGGGCTTTATCAAGCTCAGCAATCGTGAGAGGACCGCATAACATGTTCTGTAGATCTGTTTTGAAACTGCTCAGGTCCATCAAACGAATGGGGCATGTGGTTATAAACAGCTGAGTTGGCTTCCGACACTGGATGATTAAGTTAAACTGAACACAATAATGATCTGATGATAACGTCGTAGAGACTGTAGTCGACTGTACAATGCTGTCCTCTGGTCTGTGCATGACCCAATCGAGAATGTGGTTTTTTACATGCATTGGATGGGTGACAGACTGGGTGAAACGAAAAACATCAAGCAGTTCACACATCTTGATTGTGAGCGGATGATTAGAGTCATCAAAGTGCGTATTCATATCACTAAATACTACGGCAGATCCACCAGTAATGTTGCAATAATCCAGTAAATCGCTGAAGTCCAAAAGAAACATCGTGTCCGTCAGCTTGTTTTTTCTGTTGGGGGGTGGTCTATATAAACAAAGCAGATGCACCAGTTTGCTTGATGGAGCAAGCGTCACCTGAAGACATTCGAACGACGGGTGTGGGAAAGGCAGTGTGTTTCTGAAGGAAACGCAGTTTGAGAGAGAACATTTGTAGATAGCTGCAATTCCACCGCCACGTGTAGCACGGTGAAAGGACCTAATAGAATAACCCTGTGAGGTCAGGTCTTGGCATATAACTTCATCACCAGTTTCTCTCAACCATGTCTCCGTGAGAAACATAATGTCAATCTCATTGTCCCTGATGTATTCCGTGATCTCAGCGCGTTTAAGAGCTTGTTGGGCAGAGGAGACTGACTGGGCATTGAAGAGCGTGATATGAAGGCCCGTGAAAATCCTAGACGAAACAGAAGTGGCAATACGAGCCTTGTGACTTCTAGGAGATGGGTGAGTGGCGGTTTTTCTAAGCCTGGGTGTCCGCCGTCACCCCCTGTGTGCTTTCTTTGTCGGACAGTGGAAGCACGGGAGATGACGACAGTGTATGGCAGCATCATGGAGGGTCCGACAGAGCAACAAACCAATGGTGGAGGTTGGAGGCAAAGGAGTACTTGATCTGAAACGGAGTGATGAAATGTCGGATATCCGCTCAAGATTGCAGTAAAAATCAATTGATCCCTGGTGTAGCAACAACGGAGCTTACACGAACAGCTGTAGGAGTGTAGACAATCAACCATGGCCGCAGTCACTGGCTGCTTCATAGTGGAACAGCTCAGCGAGAAGTAGGTTGGCTGAACAGCACGCAGAGTACTGTGTGTATCTTAGGCACACTGTGAGTACACAGAGCTCCCACACAAAGGTACAAAGTTGTTTCAATTAATGGACGGAAACAATGCAAAATTACGCCACTGTGTATCCGGGATTGTGACGCATAAAACAATACAAAACGTAGTTAAAAAGTAATAATAGTACAATGAAAAACAATGAAGATAACCATAATGAGAGGTCACGTCAGGTGTGTCAAGCCCGCACAGTGAACCAGGCCCAAGATCAAATTGTGTACATCAGTGATCTTGATGTGGAGTGCAACATTATCTGCTGGTTGATGGTTACACCCAGTGAAAAGCACACAGTGCTATGAACAAAGTTGGTGGTGCCATCCACTGGATCAATTATCCAAGTAGGTTGATCGGTCAGAGTTATCACAGAGTCTTCATCAGACACACTCTCTTCACCAATAAACCTAGTCTGTGGCAGTCACTGGATCGGCCGGACTAGACTTGGTGTCCACTGTCTTCTCGATCCAAAATGCATCAGTTGATCACCTCTCCTGCCTTCTTTGCCACTTCAAGCGCCAAAAACTTAGTAATTGTCGAGTTCTTGCTATAAAACTTCCACAAGCATCGTCTTCGTGATTGGTGATTGGCATCGTACAACTAGATCTATTCAAGAATATGAATATGTACTTGTCTCGTGTTACCGTTAGGCCGATCTGTCGCAGTTCAGTAAGAACGCATGCTGTGGAGCTTCTTCTCAAGGGAAATGCAGAAGAACTCAACAGAGGAATACAAAAACTCCAAGTAAATACCTTCAGTGGACGATGGCATTTCCATACAAAGAAAATAGAGAGAAAAGAAATCTAGCTGATAGTGTTACAACCACCGTTGCAAGGGCAGTAACTCTCAAGTCGATGTGAAGATATAGAAATAAGAGATGTGAAAAGCTGCAGTTTCAGTACTCTTCTTGGACACATTTCTGCTGTTCACCTTGGCCTTTTAAAAATTTGTCTTAATGTGTCTTTCTTACTTTGGCAGATAAATGTATGTATACATCAGTGGTGCACATTTAAACACGTGAACAGTTGCTTTTCAGTTTCTGGCATTGATTTGCAAGAATTTGTATATATCCGATCTGTAGACAACTTAAACTGTTTTCCAACATTAGTTTACATATATAATGTTTTCAAACGTATTTAAACCTTTAATGCTGTGAGTCATAAATGATGAATTTTTTTTGGGGGGGGGGTGGAGAGAAAATTGTAGTATCAGCCCAACGCGATGCAAGTTCTGTAACTCTACTCTTTCAGTAGCTGAGCAGTTTACTATACATTTAGTTGCAGCACCACAGTAGCATGTCTCTGCCTATTTTTACAGCCTAACAACTGTGTTTAATTTGGTTCACATTTTGTATCTATGTAATATTTCAAAAGGTTTCATTATTGGAAAGGACTGTAGTGCCCGAAGAATTGTGTTATTGTGATGGTGCAAAGCATCATATTTTTGCAGGCATCTTGTTTCTTGCCATGGGAGTTGCAGGCTAGACATTGGCCATCTTGTTCTTAGCAAACAGAATCGTAACTTTGTTTTCTGGACACAATACTCTACCATGACCCAAAGCGCTAAGTTCTAGCTTAGCAAAACCTGTACCGCACCTTCCTAACAATGACTGTGGTGTGCGTCAGTGTCTTCGTGTTGTCACTGTGCACTGTCCACCGATACTTACCACTGTGCAGACCATGTGATTTTTACACCATGCCTTTCACTTAGTGCATACCTGTGGGTGAGGGGCTTTGTCATCTGTCATCTGTTTCATCCTGGTGTCAGCGTGATGACTAGACGTGTGTTTCTGCCACTGTGACCTCGGCTGAGCTTTCAGTTGTGCCTTCTGACCCCTCTGTCATGGCTACTGATGATGTCGACCTGCCCATCTCTCTGCCAGTGGTCACGGGTGTGCAGTCACTGGGTTCCATATCTCCAGTGCCTCTGCCATCCCCTGTGCACGTGATGGGTCCAGACGGGGTCCAGCAGCCATGAACATGTCCTTGCCTGATCCTTGCCCCTCAGACATCAACTCCCAGACAGAGACATGGGGGCTGGTAGTTCCTTCTGCAGAACAGTGGGGGCAGCTGGTCACGCAGTGCCCGACACATGCTGCAGCTTCATTTCACGGTTCTGCACTGGTTGACTTGACCCACTTTCCCCAGAAGTCTGGGGCCCTTGAGCAGTGGCAA
This sequence comes from Lanistes nyassanus, assembly GCA_004794575.1. Lineage (NCBI taxonomy): Eukaryota > Metazoa > Mollusca > Gastropoda > Architaenioglossa > Ampullariidae > Lanistes > Lanistes nyassanus. The sequence goes on along the minus strand of SMGT01008224.1, from coordinate 642,862 downwards.
GGACGCCACCGGAAGTTGCCTACCCATGGCTGCTTGACACCCGCTGAAGGTGACGGAAGGAGAGTTGTTTTACATGTTCTGCAAATTTCTTCCGACACACGGTTCTGCCCTCACCATTACCCACCCCCATGATGGAAGTGTTGTGGCGCAGGATGACTGCTCTGGCCACCCACTGGAAGTTCCTGCTCTTCCAGTGCGGGTCCCTCTGGCTCCCTGCCCTGCTTCCCTGGATCTGGCACTGTGCACCTCGGGCCCAGATGTTCATAGGCAGATCTCTGAACCCCCACCTGTCCTCTCCCCAGCCGTACCCGCCTGGGCTGTTCCTTGCAGGGAAAGTGGGGGGGGGGGCACTGTCCACCACGCACCCTCTGTGGTGTCCTTCATGGTGGACCTGAAAGGGGATTGTTCTGTCTCTGTTGCTGGTACAGAACAGCAGACTTTGCATCCTGTCTCATTTGCATGATGACCCAAGTTGGTAAATTTGCTCATGGACATCTCCCCTCAGTGTGGCGATGGTGCAGTCAGAAGATGGGGGACTCGTGTCCTGTTGACTCTTCAGGTCTCCTGGGGTGATCTCGCTCTCCTGCCTTCCCAGTTCCAACTTCCATTTTAGTGCGTCTTCGACTTTCAGGAGACAGAAGCTGCTTGCCAGCATGAGCTTGATTTGGTCTCAGAGGTGGCGTTAGGTGGCGTGGTGGATTACATCTACACGAAGGACCGCCAGGTCTTCTTCCAGGGTCCTGACTTTGTGGCCTTCTGTCTCTGTCTGCATGTATTTCATGGTGCAATGCAGGCTTTGGCCCACCTTTCCGCCACCAACCTAGTCAATTCTATTTTGGCCAAGCAGGACACCTTCCTGTCCATGGCTTCCAGCTTCTCTGAATGCCACGCCACTGCACTACAAGGTGGGCAGATCACTCCTTTTCTGCCGGACTTCTGGGCCAAAAGCCAGTGTCCCAGGGAGCCATCCCCAGGTGTCCTAATAATAAATCTCTCACCTCAGTTTTTGTTCCCTTGGACCTGGAGAGAACTGCCAAGTCCACGTTCTGCATTAATATATGCATCACACTGAGCCCCTCCGTGATGGCACACTGCGGCAACTGTCTCACTCCAGTCTGGCCAGAATCGAAAGATCTTGAAGTCCAGCATTGCATGCTGTATTCAAACGGTTATCCAGCAGGCTTATGCCGTGGCAGACTCAAGGGAGGGACCTGCAGGTTCCCTCCCCTTGCACTCCACTGAAGCTCTTGAAGTGCGAGTGTGGGCTGCTTCCCATGTGGCATCCCAGTCATCGGCACTGCAGGACGTGCTTTGAGCAATCCTCTGGCGGCTGGAAGACCCGTTTAAAATTTTTATTTGCAGGATGTGTCCAACCACCGGGAGGACAGTCATTTTGGGGTTTCTGCAGTTGTCACTGCACAACACCTTTAGTGTTCTGTGTCCTCCTAACCCTGGTAAGTGTTATCCTGTTCATCATTACCCCCACCTCATTTTTGTGCTCAGTCAACACTTTGGGTCGTGGTAGAATATTGTGACAAGAAAATCGAAATTTCGTAGTTAAATTTGTTTCTTTAACAGTATTTACCATAACCCATCAGATGTCCACCTGCCTCCTGCCAGTCCCTGAGCGCTAGAAAGAGGCTCATACCAGTTGGCTGGCCACATCAGGTGATGTGTGTGTTTGGTGTGTGCATGCACAGAGGGGGCCTTACCAGGGATGGGGTAATAAAATTTTTGTTAGGAAGGTGTGGTAGGGGTTTCGCACTTTGGGTCATGGTAAGTGTTGTTAAAGAAACACAAATTTAGCTAAGAAATTTGGATATTTGCAGACTGGGCCATGGTGACTTTGTGAAGGAGGGTGATGCCCGCAGCCCAACTCGTGTTCCATTATTTCACATGCTGAACATCTATGTAGAGGGTGTGGCTTGTGGAGGACAGCACACCATTGCTATCACACACCAGGGGGTAAGTTGTTGGGCATTATCGCAGGCTGTCATACATGAGGAGGGGGGATTGGTCATTGTCGCAGGGTGACATACATGGAGTGGAGGCAAGTTGGTCATTATCACAGTCTACCACACACCAGGTGGTAAGTTAGTCATCACAATCTACCATGCGTCAGAGGGCATGTTCATCACAAACTGTTAGACACCAGGGGTAAGTTGTTGGTCATATAGCTCTTGCTATAAAGAAAAAAGCTTTTTATACTCTGCACCTTTTAAAAAAATAAAAACTTTTTAGTGCATTTTTTACTAATATTGGAACAAACCAAGTTTACGGAATAGGGTGTCTACACTTAGTTTTTGACACTCCCACCATGCAAAAAAGCAAAAAGTAATTGTGGAAAATACCTGAAAGAGTAGTAAAAGGCATCATTCGATAAAGGAAGGTTCGTTGATCTTATCGAGGAGTCCAGCAAAGGTGAGGACTACATGCATGGCCCATAAATTATAAAAATAAATGCATCTGGTGTGTACAACCTGCATATGTACTTCGATGCAAAGTCAAACAATAAAAAGTTCCATAATGTGCATTTTCCCATTCACCAAGTTCAAACAATGTGTCTACTGACAGTAAAGTGACAGTGCCAGAAGTCTTGTTCTGCAAGTTGTAGGTTGAAAACAGTCTGCCACTGTTGGTTTCTGACTATGTCATGGAGCTAATGTAAATAATGTTTCCACAATTGCAAAGGGTTTCCAAGGTGAACGCATGAAGACAATACAGATTGTTGAAGGAGCATTTGCATCAACTACACCAAATAGCCTTTTCTGTTGTCAGAAAAATTCACACAAACTTCAGAAAGAACATAGCTTCAGACACATTTACTGCTTTTATACAAACTACAGTAGTACCCTTCCATTATATCCTTGAAAAAAGCAATGTAAAAAGGTATACTGGGGGGTGGGATGGTGGTCTTTGTAGAGAACCAAGTGAGACAGACGGAGTAATCGAGTAATGTTTGTGGCTTTATGAACACAGTAAACTACACGACACAATTTACTGTCTGTACCACAGCCAACATTTAATCAACACAAAATTCTAAAAATTAAAAAAAGGTAAATATTCGATGAAATTGAGTTAGAGTCCTTCACAAATGCTTGGGAATCTTTTCAACCAGTCCTCAGTATCACTCTTGCTGACATCCCCCTATCACTGCTCAGCACTGCCATGTGTACGTTGTATCCAAAGACCCAACGTCAATGCCATAAAGTCTAAGCTGTATTTCATCGTTGTACACAATGCTTTTTCTTGAATCAGCTTTCTGGCCCATCATCATTGTTGATGTTTGCTCACTTTCACAAGATTTTGTTTCCCGTTTTCTCCACTTTCCAACCTCTGGATAATCACTTCTTGATTATTGCTTGAATTTGAGTTTTCCGCGCTCCGAGTGATGTGGCAATCGACATCATAGTTTCTCTTGTCTTACCCCTCTTCACAGCATGGAAACGCATTTCAAGAGTTAGCTGCTTTCTTTTTTGTGTAGATGTAGAAGCCATTATTGTGGACACTATTTTTGCAACAAACTGACGATGCTACTGTACCTTGGAAGTGCGGATGCCTGAACTGAAAGCGACAGATGCAGTCTCGCACAACAGCATAAACTCCTGTAGCTCAAAGCTATTGGACAACACTACAGCTGTGCCATGTCAAGGGTTCAAGGGGGATGGGTGCGTGGTCCCTCTCTGCTCCCATGTGACGGCTGGCTGATGCAGCCCCCCTGCCTCCCCTCTTCCCTGCTGGCCTACATTCACCAACTTGTTAGAGCGAACCAACCGATCAGGATCGTGCACACACATTGACAACAGGAGAGTAGACTTGGGGACCACGCATCTGCCCTCCTTGACAAGTTTATAGCAAATCATCTGGGAATTTGAAACTGACAGTCCAAAGGTTGCAACTTATTGTCAGAATGAAGGTCGTAAGTCAGAAATGAAGAAAAGTCCTATCTGCAGCATAAGCCATGTAACAGAATATGTTCCATTTAAAACAATTCATTCGAAATAGTTGTAATAGAGTGCGTCAGTATGGAGTGGAATTCTACTGTACAAAGATTAACTGACTTGTTTTGTTTCAATACCAAGCCATCAGCAGTTTTATAAGGTTTGGTATCAGAAATAAGAGAAAGATTTATTTATAATAGAAATGTGCCAAGCGACCTGAGAAAGGTTGTAAGAGAAAGATTTATTTATAATAGAAATGTGCCAGGCAATCTGAGAAAGGTTGACCCGTGTTATAGCAAAACTTTTTGAATAGCAGTGCAGATAGGTATGCTGAAAAGTGTTGGTACACATTGGAACATGATTTACTTGCAAATCAGATAGATGTTGGACTCAATCAACCAGGCAAACTGTGCTGGTTTTGACAGATCAAGGACATAAAGAAATAGAAGTATATTTCCTGTTCTAGTCTTAAGCGCCACAAAGTTGTTTCCCTTTATACCCTTTTGAAGCATAATGTCCAGCAACAAGCCCTTTGTACCCCAAGAGTCCACTGTTTGGCCGTGTAATGTCAGCAAAAAGTGGTAAGAACTAGGGTTTTTATTTCCTTTGTGCAGGTGTATGGCTGGGGAAGCTCTAGGTTTGGACAGGTAGGTGTTGGCACACGACACACCTATTATAGACCAATGCTCTTGGAAAGTCTCCTGTCAGAAACGTGTGTTGCTGTGAACTGTGGACAGTACCATTCTCTTGCGCTCACTCAAAGTGGAAGGTCAGTATATTCAAGACTGCACAGAGAGACATGCAGATTAAATTTGCCACAGTGTACTAAGCATGTTCTGTTGTGTAGGCACCTGTGGTTTGGAATGATATGGACTATTTTTAAACAGTCACAGTACAGTAAATCTTGCCAGATGCAGACCCTCTAGCCAGAAGGCTTCTCCTGCACCTGTTCGTCACTTAGAGGTACAACCAGAAAGCATGAGCATGTAATGTTTATTTGCTGGTGTAACTGAAGGGTTAAAACTGGCATTGAGACCAACCTGCAAAAAATACAATTATCAGGTCTACTTCATGCTTGCACAAAAGAAGCTGGAAATTTTGGGCTGATTTTGTCCATTTGTGGTATGAGTGTCTTCCAAACTGAAATGGATGTCATGGCCATGGATAGAAGTTCCCACTTCAACAACAGCAGCAACTATAAAACCATTCATAAGCCAATTGCATATAGCAAAATACGGTGACAATCTAATTGGGCTTTTGTCCTAAGTGGGCTTTGAATCTCCATAAAGCTAAATATAAAAAATACAAAGTCATGGTAACTTTTAAGACCTTTTTAAAAATAAAATAAAAGACATAAACTTTGTTGGGACATGAAATGTGTCAGTAGTTTCAGTTTGAGATCCCAGAGAGTTCAAATGTGATGCTAAAAGCTCTTTATCAGAGAAAAAACATTTCAAATTTTGCCTTTAATCTTTTGAATTATAAATTTGGATATATTTATTCTTTGTTAAATGCCTGTTTTAATTTTTGTTAAGCCAGCTAACTTTGGCTCATATTTTAACCTATGCCAGTACACATGCTCAAGCTAAACCCATGATTGATACATAACTGATTGAAGTGAAGATCAGTTTAACTAATGCTTGGTTTGTTTTTAAACCACGATAAATAACACAAACCTTGCTTATACGATCATGTGGTTGTCATAAGGAAAAATTTTATTGTTATTTTAGATCAAAGAGGATTTTTTTAAAATCTGTGCACTGAACAAGTCAATGTACTGAAGTTACGTAATTCACAACAAATGGCTGCCAAATGGAAGAGAAAATTTCAAATCAAATCAAGTTTGGTAGAAAAACATACTTTAAATATAATTTAAGACAAAAGTTCTGAGCATTTACTAGGATTTTATGTAAGGTCAGAAAGTGATAATAATATACAGTTCAGAGATTTCACACGCAGTGACCCGCAGAATTTATTACAAATATCAGACATTTTTATTTCATGCATACAGTAACCACAATCGACACCAAGCGGTAATATTTAAACTTTTTGAATAACAATTCTTTAAGAATTTTTAAGTCCAAGAATTGATCTTTCCAAATAAAGTCAATGTACTGAAGGTGACATAACGTGACCCTGGTTTTCAATAATGTATTACTGTTTATGGGCAATGTTAATGCAATATTGCTTATTTCATAAAAGATGAGTATCACCAAACATATTAGAGTGATAGAGCAAAAACTGATAGTTGTTAACTTACGCCTGCTCCCTGCTGGGATTTAGCTGAGTGAAGTGAAGTGGGTCGCACAGTGTGGGACGAAACTACTGGGACAGGATAGACAACATTAAAAAGTGACATGCAAGAGAGGTCATGCATGTAGCCAATCAGATCACGACCCTTCTCTGAAGTTGCAGCCAATGGCATGGCGGGTAGTATAGGAGAAGAAGAGGGTTAAGGGGTTGCGGGAAGGTGGGGAGATGGTGGGCATAGGTTAGTTACATAGACAGTTAATTTCTAAAGGAATTAAGAGGCTTAAAATTAAAGGTTAAAAAAGAGAGATAATCAGACAATTTAAAAGTAGGTAAATGGAGGTAATTAGCTCTTTGCACTCACATGGAAACTGACGTTTCGATGGTCCGATATACCATTGACGACACATCGAAACGTATGTCATGCCGCTTTTCAAAAATTCCTGCAGACGTACTAACAGCATAAGGGAACTGAACCTGGTATCATTGGAAAGCTCTTTCATTGATTGTATCCCCTGAACTATTTAAATGAGTTTTTAAAATTTAGATTCGAATTGCTGATAGTTTCCACTGAGAGCTGTTTACCAGGACAGTTACGTAATTCACAACAAATGGCTGCCAAATGGAAGAGAAAATTTCAAATCAAATCAAGTTTGGTAGAAAAACATACTTTAAATATAATTTAAGACAAAAGTTCTGAGAATTTACTAGGATTTTATGTAAGGTCAGAAAGTGATAATAATATACAGTTCAGAGATTTCACACGCAGTGACCCGCAGAATTTATTACAAATATCAGACATTTTTATTTCATGCATACAGTAACCACAATCGACACCAAGCGGTAATATTTAAACTTTTTGAATAACAATTCTTTAAGAATTTTTAAGTCCAAGAATTGATCTTTCCAAATAAAGTATATTTTTGAAAGTGTTTATTAGCAATATTTCTTTGAACATGCCAATATCTGTATGAGGTTAACATAAACTAGATCTATGCCATGTGAGTGCAAAGAGTTAAAAGAGACGGCAGAGAGAAACAAGAGTTATCTAGGTAAGGGGGTAGTAACAGAAGAGGGAAAAAGGGAGTACCATGGTATAGGAGAAAGAGAGTTTAGTGTTTTAGGCTCAATCCAATGGGCATCACAGTGCCGAAGTGGGAAATGAAACAGGACTCCATATTCTTTGCGGTCAAGGGAGCTGCCATTCATCTGCCACACGACGCAGACCCTCATGTTGTCTGCTGTGTGTGGGGTGTGTGCTGAAATGTCGTGCAACTGGGGTGTTTCTGTGGTGTTTGGTGTCTGCTAGATGTTCGTTGAAGTGGTGCATTCTCTCTCACAAATATAGAGCAGAGTTGGGCAAATGGTTCATGAGATGGCGAAGATAATGATATTGTTCATGCAGGTGAAGTGGGGCTTAATGTTGAAAGTGGTTTTGGGTGTGTGAAGTTTTGTGGTGTTAAGGTGAGGGCAAGTATCACAGTGGAATATTGCACGGGGTGGAGCCAGCAGATGGGGGGAAGGGGGTGGACCTGTTGAGTTTGGAGCATGCCAGTGGGTCTGTAGGTTCTTATCCTGCCACATGATAAGAGAGGTGGTCTGGTTTGGATTCAGATAGTATGTGCCAGTTGGAAAGGAGGATTCTAGTACAGGCAGATTGTGAGGGTGGTGTCATTATCTGTTTTTGTTGTCCTAACCAAATAGATAATTCCTCAAAACTGTTAACTCTGTGTCTGTGTCGTTTGTAGCTTGGCTCAATTCCTAAGTTTTATTTCCAAGCAGCAGTAATGTGTTCCTTTTCATTTTTGTCTCCAGGATGTACATTTTACTTCGATACGTTTCATTCTGTGCAGGGTGTACAGCTGGGGTTGGGGAGTTCATGGACAGTTAGGTCACGGTGACCCAGAAGATCAGCTTGGTCCCATGATCATTCAGCATCTACGAGGAGAAGTTATAGTGCAAGTGTCTGGTGGCTACTGCCATACTTTGGCCCTCAGTGAGATGGTGAGTAGTAATATGGCCAACCCTGACCATGAGTGAGACAGTAATGGCCAGTGATCTACATACTGTTAAGAGAAAACTGTATCAAACTAAATTATAGACTTTATAAGCCCACAAGCTCATATACAAGGCAGCCAGTGCAGACTTGCAAACACCTACCCCCTTGCAGTTGCAGACAGGCAGAATGAAATAGGTTATGACAGAAAAAGATGAGTTTTCAAAGAACTTTTAAGAGAATGTAGACAGGCAGAATGAAATGGGTTATAACAAAAAAGATGAGTTCTCAAATAACTTTTAAGAAAATGTAGGGTTATGGTTAGGTGAGATTCTAACCGAAAAAGATGAGTTTTCAAAGAACTTTTAAGAGAATGAAGGTGGCTGGCAAATGGAGAGGGGCAGCATTTTCCAGGTCAGTTGACCAAAGACAGAAAAAGATCGTGGACCAAAGGTACATGGCGAGGTGCAAGGAATACAAAAGCAAAGGGGATCCAAAGGAGAGATACAGCGAGATGGCGTGTTGATCAGAAGCAAGTTGGATAGTTGTGAGCTGTGGAGTCGTAGAGCTGTTGGTAGCTGAAAATGGGGACTTAGTATCAAATAAGCTTTGAGACAGGAAGCCAGTGGAGTGAAGCAAGAAGATGGGTGGCATGGTCAGTTTTCTTTTTCTTTAGAATGAAGTAAGGGGCTTTCTGAACATGCCAAAGAACATAGATGGTGGAGTCTGAAAGGCTGGAGAGAAGGGAGTTGCAGTAATTGATATGAGAAGATAATTGATATGATGAGGGAAGGTATGAGGTTAGTGGTACATGAATAGAAAGGTGTTTCTGGATCAGACTAATGTGACAGAGATGCTAACAGCATATCTTAGCAGTACAAAAGACAGCTGTGTATGGACAGAGTGCTGTCAAAAATGACATCAAGGTTCTTGGCTCTGAGTGAGAGAAATTGTAGTATTATCAAAAAAATGTCCGACACCCCTGCACTGGCATATCTGACACTGTGCCTTCCGGTCAGTGGAGCGATCACCCTTTTCTCTTACAACAGAGAAAACCTGATACGCCCCCATACCCCCCCCCCCCCATGGCATGTCTGTGTCTGACTTGCTGGTGCCCGTTACAGTGCAGTCAACCTCACTGTCCCTTGCAGCCCGGGTGCTTCCACTGTCCGTCAATCCCACTTCTGCTGCTCTCGGAGCGGATGCGGGGGGAGGAAGCGGCTGTAAGCCACTCCCTGGAGGGACTGTCGGTTGTGATGGAGGAAGTGTGGGTGCATGTTTATTCTACACTTCCGAGTGAAGTGGGAAGCCACCTGTGTTCCTGCCAGTTCTGGCGGGTGCCAGGTGAACGTGCCTCCACCTTCTGGCCACCCACCTGAGGTTCCGTCTTCCAAGTGTGCGTCACTCTGACACCACCCTTCCGTTTTCGTACATGTACATGAGCGCTGTCCGTCGATCTCACATCTGCTGTAAGCCACTCCCTGGAGGGACTATTGGTCGTGCCGGAGGGAGCATGGGTGCACATTTTTTGTACACTTCCTTGTGAGTAGCCAGATCTGGCGAGCCCCAGGTGAACGTTCCTCCACCTTCTGGCCACCCACCGGAGGTTCCATCTTGCAGGTGTGCGTCACTCCGACACCACCCTTCCCGTTTCGTACATGTTCATGAGCCTGGCTCCTCTGACACTGTGCTTTCCGGTCGGGGGAGTGATCAACCTTTTCTCTTCAATGGAGAACACCAAGGGAATCGCTTTTCACTCGTCCAGTTTCACCTCTGGGGTCATTCCGGTCGAGTGGGGGGGGGGGGGGAGGCTACCA
>SMGT01008224.1:602665-632825 GCA_004794575.1 Lanistes nyassanus | reverse complement strand
GGGGGTAGGCTACCACCAGCAGTCACCTCACTGCATGGTTCAGCCATGCCTCCCCATTTCCAGTTTCTGTTTTCTGGTCAGGGTAACGTTCGCCCACCTCTTGTGTTGCTGGGGGTGCGCAGTTGCCGAGATCGCACACTGTGCACTTGCGCCTGGCAGAGGGGGCTTCATTGTCCACTCTCCTGTTTCCTCTCCTGAGGCAACGCCAGCTGTGTTGGACGGAGGTGTGGTCTCACATGCCTACGGCAATGAGACGCGGATGAGAAGCAAGCTTTGCTTCTCCACTCCCGATGGGAGTTGGAGGCTCTCCAGCAGGACACCTAGCCAAAGTGCGCAGTGGAGGGACAGCAGGAAGCAGCACAGGACATATCCTGGTACTCTTCCATCCACCTTCTGGTACCATGCTCACGGGCCCCCGCTTGCATGCATCACCTTTGGTGCAGACTTCTCTGAGGGACGAGTGGCAGGACCACCCCTTGGGTCCACGCCACCAGCACACGTCACTAATCCACCACTGGAAGCGTTGTCTTTCTTCCCCCCAGCAGCCCCGTGGGTACCTGCCGGTGCCCCCCTAGCCGTGCATCAGCACTTCGTTGCTGGCCCATGAGTCCCACAGGTATGTCTGGTCTTGCTTCCAGCAGGCACCAGTCCTCCATTCCTCCCTGCCTTTCTGATGGTCAAAGACCAACTATTGGCGACGGTTGTATTGGATGTGTTGGACATGTCCAGTGTCATGGTTTCTGCTGTTGATTTGTTAGCAGTCCATTTCCACATGGAGGCTGCATGTTTTTTTTTTGCCAAGATGCAGACTTTGCTGCCTTGCGAATCTGTTTTTGTGCGCTGCCGAGTGTGTTGACAGCATTGCAAAAAAGTGTCGTTCACACACTGGTAACATGAGTGATGGCTACACTGGAATCTTCCCTGCATGCCATGACGGCTGTCCATTGGCTTCTGTCCATCACCTTGCGTGGGGCCGCCCATGCCACCCTCCTTGTTTGGTCCTTTCCCTTACAGGGGGTGGATGTGTTTACTTCTGCTCTGCGGAGGCGTCAGCTCAAGGCCTTGCTCTCCTGCCAGGAGTCTTGCAGGCACTCTTCTGGCGGGCCGCTGTCAGCTTCCTTTGAGCCAAAGCCTGACACCAAGTCTTCTTCCACTGGTGGCCTTAAAACTCGCCCCTCCTGGGGTGAGCAGGGCATTTGGCACAGTTGTCTCGATGGTATTTTCTGCACCCAGGCGCATTGACTGTCTCCAGTGGTTCGTTTTGTTCCCCCTTGGCAAGTAGTTCCTTCACTGCACGACAACTTATGTCGCTGGTGGGAATGATGGTATCGCTTGTTTCACTGGCCCCTCTAGGTGCCGTTCCTGCGACCCATCCAGAGGACATGCGTTAGTTCCAGCGCCACATGCTTCACCCACCTGTTCCAGCCATGGACCGTCCTACCCTGGCTTTCATCAGGCTTCCTATCATGCCTCCTCTCTCTTTAAGTCAGGGTGTCCACTTCCTGCACCTTGTCACTCCTAGCACTTGGTCAGAAGTGGAGGCGGACTTCCCCTCACTGCCTTGTGATTACCACAGCACACATGGGCAGTGGACCTCTTTTGTCAGATGGTCTTCATCAGTCTCAGTTGTGTGGGTGTGCGCACAGGGAGTCAGCCCTCGACACCTTGGCAGCTTGTGACTGAGGAAGCGTGGGTGTACGTTCTTCTTCACTTCCTCGTGAAGCGAATAGAAACATGCCTCCACCTTCTGGCCTCCCACCGGACATTCCCCAACTTCTCAGTTTGAGTCACCGGCAACCCCTTCCCGATCTACCCATGGTCATGAGCTTGGCTCCTCTGACACGGTGCATTTCCAGTTGGTGGTGATCACCCTTTTTCTCTCATGTCAGAGAAAGCCAGATGGGCGTCCACCTTAAGCGCGATGGCTCTTGGCCTTTGTCTTCCTGGCCAGGATTTGATTGACTAAAATAAGAAATTCTTGTACATGTTGCTTATGGGGTTTGATTGAAGAAAAGAAATTGTGTTGTTTGTAACCCCCTTTCAGGGTTTGATCAAGCAAAATAAGAAATTATGTTGTTTATGCTTATTATAGGTTACTATGGGAAATTGCTTAATTCGTTCTGCAGCCCACTGAATTTCATGATACTTGTTAAATGTATGGCTACAATTTCTTTTTTGACTCACTGGCACTCTTTGAGGGACACATTTTATCACAGCACCACACCACATGCTCTTAAGCAAGGTTTGGAAATCTGACACACCAGAAAAAAAGAGGCAAGAAATATGAAGTACGTGTTGTCTTTGTTCTACAGTTTTCTGAGTTACAAGAACTCAAAAAAAACTGTTGCCCAAAAACCACACAAGTAAGACCTTTAAAGAAAATAAGTTCAAAAATGCCACCAAAACACACTAAACACACAAAAACAGAACACACAAAACACAACAACCTCATACGAATAGCACAGCAAAACAACACAACAATTTTGGGTGCAGAACGTTAGAAAATATGCAAACAGCATGCAAAAATCTACACACATTTTGGTTAAACAAGGGAATTCCTCACTGTGACTGCCTGTCGTTAAACAAGGATGTGATTAATTAAGCTGGCTGTTAATTGAGGCACCACTGCATATCCACATATTAACCTACCTATCCATTCCCTACCAATTATGATAAATCCATGCAATCATCTATAGAAGCAGTAAAGACCACTTAAAGCAGAGTTGTCTCAAGTTTAATCGGTACACACCGGTGGAGAATTAACACGGTAATGTGTACGTAGTCTTACAAAAGTTATTTCGGGTCAGGCTAGAGGCTATATATATATATAGCTCTTCACACACACAGATTCTCTCCTTGCTGACAGAGTAAAGAATAAAACTAATAGACTCAATCACATTTATTTTGCTATAGGTCTAAACCCCAGAAACCGTGATAACGATAAATATGAAATGACTGAAGAAGATACAGGGAATAAGTCAAAATAAATATTCTGATGATTTTTCCGGTAAAGAGAAATATGAAACCAAAGGGAGTATGCAACCAAGGGGAGTACGAATCCAAGAGGCTTGTTGTGAATAAGTGGTAGATGAGATAAAAGGTGGCCTGAAACAAAGACCGATCTAACAATAAGTCTCGGGTCACAATTGCAAGCAATAAACTCAATACCTAATACAGCAATCACAATACTACAGCTAAATATATTTCCAAATAACAGAGGAAAGAGACTTCATATCGTTGGGGAACAGACCTCAAACAATGGCCACAAAATCCAACAAAATTTACGTTATCCCCAACCCATCCCAGTCTACATTCTATTTCCCACAAAGTTTAACAATGAGATTTCTCATGGTAACCATATTTACCACCTACATCACCCCACTGCATGCATTGCAGGGGAAATCATAAACTGACTCATGAAAACGTCAACACAACTTCACAATTATTACATTTACGACAGTGCAGCACACAAAAGAATCATTCTCCTACAAGTTCACTAATACCAAACACAAAATACAAAAATGCAATATACCTCTACAAGTAGACACACCGAAGGAGAGATCTGTTCTCCTTGCAACCCTGGGCCCAGATGACAGAGGGACAGAATTCCCGTGAGCACGTGGATTTGAGATCCTTCTGCGCTATTGCGCAACAGCGTAAATCAGCCATGCCGGTAATTTCACTGGGATTTCCCAGAGCTCTGCCTCTCACTCAGGCCATACAATAAGATATACATTCCCCCATAGTACAATCTCAGTGGGGTTTTACTACACAAAAAGACCTTTTCCCCAGACAGGAGTTTATCTGTCTGAGGGACTACATTTTATCCCCACTGACTAGCATTTCCCCAAGCTAGAAAAGATGCAAGGGGAAATAGCTCTGGTAACCTCGAGGGGGGTTACAGAAGATAGTAAATCCCAGAAGGTGACGTCTTGATGAAATCAAAAGCTACACAGCAATGTTTCTCCGCAGTAAAGGCAGATGTGATAGGCTCTAGATATTTTTGCCTTTATTCTTTTTAACTTCTTCCAGCACATGGGGTCTCTTTCTGAAATTCTTCCACCACGTTGGATCCCTGTTTGAAATTCCTTCAGCAATTGGATCTCTGAAATTCTTCCAGCATGCGGGATCTCTCTCTCTCTCTCTTTTTTAATTCCAGCATGTGGGATCTCTTTAAAAACATCCAGCACATGTTCTGTCAGTGGAAGACCCCAGACTTCTCAGCCAAGTGTGCCATCCACAAAAAAGGCCATTATTAGGAGCACCAAGTATTGGCAAAACATTAATCCCACACTAGTGCTGCATGCTATTCCTAAACTGACATCATTTAAAAAAATCTTGATGCTTGTAGACGTGTCAAAATGCAGGCATGAATTCTGCAGAATAATTTGAGTGTTCCTGTAGAAAGTGATTTTCTCTGTATAAAACCATGTGTAGGAAACATGCTGATGGTCACACTGAGCAAGTATTTAAAGTAAGTATTTTGTCTATGTTTATTCATAGCAACCTGTTAGGATTTGTATTTATAGAAAATTTGTGTTTTAATTCCTGTTAAAACACATTGGTTGCATGGAACAAAAATTACAGGGATTTGCGTTCTTTTGACAGGGAGAGGTGTGGGTCTTTGGCTGTGGATATTTTGGTCAGCTGGGTCTCGGAAATAGCCGGAAGCAGAACAGACCCGTCCTCCTGACAACACTAAAGGAACCTGTTACAGTTATTGGCACGAAGTACTTCCACTGTGTGAGTTGAGTGTGATTTTGGAGCACACTTTTATCTTTGTCAAAGTCCATAAATAGAGCCTGCACATACAGGGTAGTCCAGGTAACATGAATATGGATTACACAAGAAATCATCTAACCAGCTGCTTAGATGTGTCTGTTGTAAATGTGTAGTTATTGGAAGACTTTTAACATGAAATTCTTCCTAAGACAGTGGCAACTTGATGATGGTGATGACTGTAATTACCTGCTTAAGACAAAAAGACTGAGACACACCCCAGCCCCCCACCAACTTCCCACTACTCACACTGTCATATACACAAGTAACTGCAAAACTGAAGCAGCCCTTTTCAAGTTTTAGAAAGACTAGTCTGTAAATGGTCTGGACAGTAATGCTGATGTAACAGATATTCTGTACAGACACAGGTTTGGGTTGGTCTTGACACGTTGCTGGGGAGAAATCTCATCCTAGTTGAATGAAACATTTGTTGCAGACTGTATAAAAGAGGGGTAGCCATCAAGCGTGGGGTTTTTTTGGGGGGGAGGGGGACTCCAATTTTTTACACCTTCCTCGTCTTGGCAGCCTTCATCGTTCTCTTGGGTCCTTCCCCGACCATGAGACGGCCCTCATTGCTGACATGACACCAACCAACATTGGCGGACATTAGCTCTGCACCCTCAGTTTCCAGCTTTATCAATGATAATATCATCAACCTTAGAATCTCTTTCATGGTGATACCTGTTTGAGTTTTTAAAATCCATCAGTGCAAGCCAGTGGTTAAAGGGAAGCAACAACTGTTGTGGCTTTCTCGGTGTCTTTCTGATGTTAGCTTATCAAAGCAACACATAATTTTTGTATTTAGCAACCCAAAGCAATATAGTTACTTGGTGTGAAGTTACCTAGAACTGAGTGAGAACTCCAAGAATGGAGTTATGTGGAAACCAAGCATGTTGGTGATGAAGATGTTGAGTATGTTTTAATCCAAACCGAAAGTGATATTGAATAACAAAGAGAGGCTAGTGATGGAATTGAAAAAAATGACCAGCCCAGATAATTTGATCTACATGTGACAACAACTAGACTGAAAATAAATCATTCCCAAAATGTCAGGAACAGGGGGCGTTAGGTAAAATATATTGTCTTTACAAAGTCATCCACGTTGTCCAAGTTAGTGAGATGTCAAGTTGTCAAGCCCACCAGAGACCAACCCGCTGCAATAGAAAAATTGAGCCTGGCACTGATATATTTTAAACGTAAACCCCCCATTAAACAGGCGGCCACACTGTCTGATGCAAACAGTGGACAGTGGTTTTCTGTCCATGTACCCGTTCATTGTGGACACGGTGTGTGGCTTTCTGTTTAGGTTGCAGTCACCAAAAGTAACCAGGTGTTCATATGGGGATGTCACCCTCATTACCTGCGGTATTCAGCAAGTGCCATACGACGGTCGAGGCAGCTGGGACAATCTTACCACCTGCAAGATGGAGTAGAAACCTTCCAGATACCAAGTCGTGTTGATAGTTCCTACATCCACTCAAAGATTGTGCAGGTAGATACAATTAAGCCTCATGTCTGAAAGAGGTCTTACCTTACTATCCAAACAGACATTTTTGGTAAAAAGAGAGCCTGAAAACTACACAGCTTCTATTGTGTTTGCAATCACACTCTTTGGAGCTGTGATCTTGTGTCTGTTAGGTGCAGAAATCTGCAAGGATATAGGGATATTTTTGCTCTTGGGTTCCTGGGACACATTTTTTTGTGTAAAAACCAGAAACTCTCACAGCACCATCAGAATCTCCAAGCAGAGCACCAATGACCCTTAGTTTTTGAGGCTATGAGAGCACTGTACACTGTGTTTACAGTTTAGCTGAGGATTAGCCTTTGATGAAGTGAGATATTAATGGGTGAGCTGTTGGCCATCGTCTAATGAAGTGAGATATTAATGGGTGAGCTGTTGGCCATCGTCTAATGAAGTGAGATATTAATGGGTGAGCTGTTGGCCATCGTCTGATGAAGTGAGATATTTGCAGGTGAGCTGTTGGCCATCGTCTAATGAAGTGAGATATTAATGGGTGAGCTGTTGGCCATCGTCTAATGAAGTGAGATATTAATGGGTGAGCTGTTGGCCATCGTCTAATGAAGTGAGATATTTGCAGGTGAGCTGTGGGAGTCTGCACACCATGCTTCTGACTGTGGATGGGGAGGTTTACGTCTGGGGTCGCAATCTGGAGGGTCAGCTGGGCACAGGCAGTCGTCAGGATGAGGTAACACAAGCTGCAGCTGGGATGTTATATGTTTTATTGTTATCTTTGTTATCTGGTTGTCAGGTTGAGATTATGTCATCCTACACCCATGCACCACATTTGCGCTTCAGGTGTCTGGATTAATACATTGATTTAAAAATAATGAACAGCTGAATAAAATACAAAGCCTATTTAAAAGGGATGAGTATAAAGTGTTGGGGGTGTGTATAGACTTGAACAAATGTTGCCTAAACACTATTAAGAGCTACTATCTCTTCTGGTTTTGTCAGGATCTTTTCAGACTCTTCATAATTGTACACAAATCCATTAGTGCAATGTTGCCAGTTTCTTTACAGACTGTTAGTGTGACGTCGCAACATTCTTTGCAGACTGCTGGTTGCAGACTGTTGGTGGAACACTTTTTTGCAACACAGCGACATTTTTAGCAGCCTTAATCAGGGTGTGTCACAATAGGAGGTGCGCACAGTTATTTTGTAACAATACTCTTGCCGTTGTCTGCTGGGAAGTACCAAGAACCAGATAGTAACTTTGCAATATTTAAAAAAGGAAATTGCCAAGTCATTTATTAGTTAATTTCCAGTCTACAAATTCTTGTGCAGGATCACATGTGTTCTTACATCAAGCTTGCAGTGTTTCCTGGCTGTTTTTCTTGGCCACGTTTCTTGGCTGCATTTCTTGGCTGCGTTTGTTGGCTGTGTTTTGGTTGTACAGTAAAACCTCCCTATTAAGACCTTCCCTATTAAGAACCCCTGTTAGTAAGACCAAAAAAATTGTTCCCCGACCTATTTTGTTATACAACAAGAAGTACTTGAAATGCTCAGAGTGACCGTATGCAGATGCATGCGACCAAGGAAGCTTACCTTACTCAAACACATAGCAAAGAGAGGGTCAAAAGATAGGAACCTCTCTATTCAGACTACCTCCCTAACCTGACTTACGACCAACTAATTATGTTCTTTTACAACCAGAATCGTGCCTAGAAATCTGAAACAAGATGTACCTAAGAAACTGACAACACCCAGTAAAAACCAGAAAAGACCAGTCTATAATGCAGTCAGCCAAGGCGGGTGTTACAGCAGATAGCAAAGCTTTCTGCTAGTGAATCTAGGGCAGTAGATGTTGCTATGAAACACCTCTGAGCGTAGTGGCTTCAAAATGGCAAACAAAGCAACAGGCGTGCTGAGTTGTGGTTTTCTTTCATAAAGAAGATGAACAAGCAATACTTATTGCATCCATAACACTACCAATAACAATAAATATCATAACTTCCATTTGGACAGAGGATAGAGTACACCACATGAGGAATACTGGCGCCATGTTTTAAAAATTATGTCAGTCACTGAAGCGAGATACGTCCATTAACAAATGATCTGTTTTACGAGGTATTGAGTAACCCCGTTAAAAACAAAATGACTTCCACATCACTCCAAAGTGTAAGCTGTGTTTATTTATGAGTATTCTTTCAGTTCCTCAAAGTGTTTTTAAACTTGACAATGCAGCATGAAACAAACAGAATTATCGTCACTCTGAATACCACAATGCTGCCGATGCCATCTGTTCTGATGCGCAGGACCAGCATAGGGTGCTAGCTTTACTACACTAGCTGTTAGCTTCACTACACTAGCTGCTAGCTTTGCAATATCATAGCAGCTGCCGTGGGATGTACTGGCCTAGATTTCATTTTTTCAGGTTCGCTATGCCTGTGAAACCTTCTCAGCCAAGAACTTAGAACACTGAGATAAGATCTGATCAAGATTGAGTAGGGAGGATGCACAGTCACTCTTGTGCAATATGTGTGCATGATCCTGATTGGTAGGTTCGCCCTAGGAAGTTGGGGCAAATGTAGGCAAGTGGGGCACGTGTCAGTCACCCACCACAGGAGAGTAGATGGGGGAGGGACCGTGTTCCCCCTTCCCGCTTGACTGCATGATGTGGTTTAGCTGTAATGATCTGCCTTAGCATTCTACTGAAGTGGCAATCTTTGTCATCAACAACAGATGTAATTTTCATTGCTAAAGAGCTCCTTCAGAATAGCTGTTATGCAGAGTATGAGAAAGAAAAAAGAAAGGTGGTTTTCCCCTAAGAAGTAGGCCTAATTGATGTAGAGATGACAAGCAAACAACAAGCTTAAAGGATTGGGATATGAACATTTGTAAATAAATATAAATTAGCTGTATATAAATATTGAAATGTCTTCATTGAAACACTAATTTGAATTTGCAAGCATTCCTGAGTCCTCAATTCAAGTCTGTATGCTGGGTTACACTACATTACACTACTCCCTATTAAGACCTTTCTCGGTTAAGACCTGATTTTGTTGCATTTTCCAAAGTCCTAATAGGGAGTTTTCACTGTAGCACTCTTTTTTTTTTTTTTGGCAACCCCTGATCTCATAGTCTGCCTTCATGTTTCTTATTGAGGAAATTCATTATGAAGACTTTGTTTCAGCTGTCATTTCAGAGGGGGAACCTGTATTATCCTTAGTAAGAAAATCTAGTATGGAGACTGCAGTAGAATCCCTCTTTTAAAAACTTTTAAAATTCCGGAGAAAAGGTCTTAATTGAGGGGGGGGGGGTCTTAAAAGAGGGGTGACCTTGTCTGGGTGACTTGCCACAACTCGAACACAGAAAACAGAAAGTGAAAAATGTTACATGAAAGGATATTTATAACACATATTTATTCATGGTAAATATTAGATCATCTATAGCTAAAAAAAAAAACCCTTCTCCTTCGACTAGAATATAGTCTGGCCTTTGTACCACAAATGCTCTGTACATCTACGTGCAGTTTGTTCCATCAACTGTTACAAAATCTGAAAGCACACAATCCCCAACTATGAAACCATTGTTGTCTGCATGATGGCGCCATCTGCATTGATGTCCACAGTCTGCTGTCTGTCAGCAATTCATTGTGTGAAATTCCCATCTGTTACGGCCATCAGTGCTCGAGATTTTAGTCTGTCACCTCATACATTTTGGTCTCTCTCCATATCTACGTTCAAGGTTTTCGGTTGCTAACAAGGATTTAATGCACGTGCTTATAGCCCGCTGACACTTTTAACAAATGGCAGAAAGAAGAATGGCAAAAGATCTATTATGAACAGGAACCTGAAACTAAAATGTGATTAAATCGTCCACAATTTGTTAAAAATGCATAAATCTGTGTGACCTCGTGTGGCAGGGTATCGAACATATCAATCATAGATAATGGACACTGCTAACGCAGAAAAGAAACAAGAAAGCAGTAAAACTCACACCAAAAGGGTACTGGAGCACACTGTATGTTCCTCAGACGTGCAAATCAGAAGCATAAAATCCATGTATACTAAAGATTTCTTGGAGATATTTCAATGAAAATGAAAAGGCCCAACATGAGAAGGCAATGCCAGACAACACTTGGAGACCAACAAAAATGTTAATAGAGTGTTATTTATCAGCAATGCAATTTACGTAGACAATATCCTGCAAAGTTTGGTCTACACATGTGTTTCTAGTGATAATACCATGGATTTGGTGGGGGGGGGGGGGGGGGATTGCAAAATTTATCATTTTTATTTGTTTCCGAAGGCCATGAGCTGCCAGACAGACAATCTCCAGTTTTTAAAACACCTTCAGGGGTTCTACTGTATTTGTTTTGGCTGTAATCAAACCAGGACATTTTAGAGCATATGACAGAGGAAATGACACGGGAACTATGCTGTAATCAAACGGTGACATTTCAGAGAGGAGACTTAGTTGTCCTAAATTAGGAAATCCACCATGGAGACTGCCTGGTTCAGCTGTAATTAAAGCAGATACCATGCCAGATCACAAGCATTTTGGGAAGTGTGTGTGTTTTTCAGGGTTTACATGGAGAGCCAAACTTTTTTTCCAGTTTTTGCCTTGTTAATCAAAAGAGGTGAAGCAGATGTAAACAGTGAACAGTCACATAACGTAGCCTGCATTGGAATGTTACCAGATAAACTAGCTGACGCCACTGCCTATGTGCATAATAATATGCATTCATAATAGCTGGTCTTATATATTTCTACATTTTAACAATGTCTGAAGAAGGTGATGCTATATTGTGCCAATGAAATGCAAACAGGAAAGTTGTCAAGTTCAAAAACAAATGTGGGCATGAGTATAGATCTACATATACCTGCCTTGTACTTGGTTGGACAATCCTGCAGTGAGGACTGGCCACAAGAAGGGTTTGGTTTTGTTTATTTGGAAGAAGCACAAGGATGTGAACATGGCAGGGTGTTGTCAGCAGTATGAACTTTGATAATACTCCAGTTTGTGCTATTGTTATGCTGTCGTGTGCTTCGAACTGCTGATGTTTTGGATAGTCTCATATCCTATGAAGGTAAGGAAGTTTTTCTCTCAGATTTTGGAAATGATCATCTTTTGAAGAATTCAATTAAGTCATTTAAAAACAGCCACCACTCAGGTAAGTCTTTGATTTTCTCCTCCTGTTTCAGCGAGTGCCAAAGATGTTAAGCCAGATTAATGATCAACACATGGTATACCTTGCCTCAGGAGGAGAATTCAATCTAGCTTTGGACTCGGACTTGTGCCTGTGGGTTTGGGGCAAGAACGACTGTGGCCAAGTAAGAAAGTCTCATGTTGTAGTGCGGTCTAGTCGATTCGCCCAGTTTCATTTTGCTCAGCCAGTTCACCCACGCCCCACTAGCTGTCTGTGTAAAACTATGGAGCGCATGGTCAGTGCTCACCTGGTCTGAGTGACCTGGTCTGAGTGTCTAAGAGTGACAGGTGATACCCTAGGAGTGACATGTGACACTACCCACTACACCTGAGTTGAACACTCCTTATTTAGAAAATATTCACAGAAAACAGAAAATAATTGTGATAACTGAAATGAGCCCTGGCCCACAGTATTCAGCATACAATAATCTGCATAGCAGCCTGTTCACTTCCCATGCTTTTATCTACAGTTGGGGTTGACCAAGCTGGAGGTCAGGGGTCAAATGCCTTCTAAGTTGGACAGTCACACTTCATCACTGGTTGTCACATCAGATGTTATTCATCCCATGCTGCATCAGGGTGTCACTCCTGTGAAATCTCGTTATGCTTCACTGTCGGCCAGCATCAACACCATATGCTTTGTGAGTATTTGTAATATTTTGTTACCAAGCTCTTGAAAATTCTTGTCTACTCAATATGAATAATGAATTGTGAGCACTTGTGACCCTAGACATGCATCTTGCTGTTTACAGGGTTCACACGAGTCTTCCAAATCCTGCTGTTTACAGGGTTCACACGAGTCTTTGAAATCCTGGAAAGCCTTTGAATTTTGAGGGGGTAATTTCAAGTCTGTGAAAGTCTATGAAATTTAAGCAAAATTGCAATTGTCTTTGAAATCTTGGTGATTGCTGCAAGTGTGCCTCACAGATGCTGGAAAAAATAATTTAATAAATTATATTTTTAAAAATTATTTCAGTGGAAAACCTAAGGTTTGAGGATCGATGGTTCAAACACAGAGATACACAAGAAGTTTGTCTGCTATTTTAATGCGAGTTGTCTCCCTTGCCAGAAAGGGATGGTATTTTAATACTACATCCGTTTCAACGAAAATGGCAGGTTCACATAGAAACTGTATAATTTTTGTGCTTTACTGTGCTCATGTGTTGTGATGAACTAGTCCAAGATTCTTCAAACTCTTGTCTCAACTTAAACATATTAAAGTTGAATAAGATAAGCTCACAGATATAGATAATGAATATTCTCGTTGTTTTTACAGTTTGCTTTGTTCACAATGCATGCTGTTTCCAAGATTCCTAGGAGCATGTTTTTGCGCCTCCTAGACTGCTGCGCTATATTTGGGAAAAGTTGGGAATTTTGTTATGAATTTCCTGTATGAACGCTGTTTTTAGCACCATACAGTATGTCAGTACCTCCATCATACTTGTGTGTCAGCATCGGTCAGTATTTCAATCATACATGTGTCATTGTCACGGACGCGAATGTGAAACTGCCTAATGTGATGGGTTTTTTTTTTTGATCAGCGTATGTCATGTCTGAGTATCGATGATACGTATCGCTTGTATAGCTGGGGTGGAAACTGTATGCTGTGTTAGGACCTGATAGAAAAGGGGGGAAATCTTCAGTTAACAGTTAAAGGGAAGAAACTGTAAAAAGAGAAAGAAGAGAGATTTTTCGCTCACCTGCATAGCGGGAAGGGGGGAGAAAGGAATGCGTGATAGTGAGCGATGTTTGGAGACACGAGAGTGAGCGTGTGAGCGAGGGGAACGCCAGAGGTGTATGAGCGGTGACGGAGGACGGTTGTTCCAAGCAAGAGACGAATTTTGTAATAGACTCCTTCAGCCCCAAGTGGTTAAGGTAGAAGTATCCACATTATATATCATATTTTATGGTTATGCCAGCAACGCTTTTGAGTAATTTTCGTATGTACTGAGATGCTTAATTTTGAATTTTGATTGGTTGTATTTTGTACTTGATGGCTAACCCAGGAAAGTTTCGAGTGATTTTATTGGAACTTGAGATGATTAATTGTGAGTAATTTTTCTGTGAACTGGGAGGATCAATTTGGAGTATTTTTTCTGCAGTAGGGAACTGATTTCTCGAGCTATGTTTTGAGCAGCATAATGATGTCGTTAATGTGCAAACGGAGGGAATCAAGTATTAAGGAAAGT
This sequence comes from Lanistes nyassanus, assembly GCA_004794575.1. Taxonomy (NCBI): domain Eukaryota; kingdom Metazoa; phylum Mollusca; class Gastropoda; order Architaenioglossa; family Ampullariidae; genus Lanistes; species Lanistes nyassanus. The sequence continues at coordinate 619,184 of SMGT01008224.1, read as the reverse complement.
TTTTGAGTTGAAAGGGGAGATTATAAAAAGAGAACAGTACCCTGAAGGGAGGAATTTATAGGAGTTTCCAGGGGCGGACAAAGGTGTACCGAGACGGTGTCGAAGGGGACCCGGGTCACACTGTTCCCTGGATCGACGCCTCCGAGAGATGCTGACTGCCAGGCGGCCAAAGGAGTGGACGCAACAAGGACGGCAGTCACTGCTTTTACGCAGAGAGCATGTGAGGGGTGTTGGGACCCCAGCTCACCCGCCAGTCAGCCAGGAGCCGAGCAGCCCTGGGGCTACGGGACTTGTACCCAACAGGTGGGGAAACACCGACGTGGCATCGTGTCAAGCGAGGTAGGACGTATCGCTCGCATTTTGACGTCTCTGTCCCATCTACTGTCGAGTGGTGACAGAGGGGCAAAGACTTTTAAGTTGCGGTGGCAACAGTACAGTGGACTTATAGACTTGTAGAGGTAATAACCGCGGTAGGAAACACTCACGTAAGGACTTTGGAAGACTTGTTTTGGTTCTGATTCCGGAAATTGAATGAGCAGAGACTCCGAGAACAGTTTGATGAGCTCGATTAGTGAAGTTGAGAACGATACTGTGAGGGAAGGGGAAGGTTTTGCGGACGGTTTGTTTGGTGCCAGTTTTGTTGTAGGACGAGAGAGATTTCGATGTGCTTGAGGTGATTAATTTTTGTCGAAGATATTGATGTGAATTTGTTGTACGGCGAATGAGATGTTGATGTGCTTGATGTGAATAATTTGTATTGCGGATATTGATGTGACTTTGTGGTGCGGATTAGTTGACAGGGGAGTTAGGTAATTATACCTGGCTGGGGCCGTGTTGATTTACCTCCCTGTTTTGTGTTGTGTTTTGGGTGAGAGTTTAAGGAGAAAGAACACACACACACTAATCCCTTTCCACACTGATGTGAGTGACTGCAGAGAGAGTGAGGGAGGGGGTTTGTGACAGTCATCATCTGTCAGTACTTTCATCATACTGTGTGTCACCATCTGTTAGTACTTCCATCATATTTATGTGTCAGTCTGTCAGGACACATGTACTTCCATCATACTGTGTGTCACCATCTGTTAGTACTTCCATCATATTTATGTGTCAGTCTGTCAGGACACATGTACTTCCATCATTCTTGTGTGTCATCATCAGTCAGTACATCCATCATACTTGTAACCAACTGTCATTACTTCCATGATACTTCTGTGTCACTGCCTGTTAATACTTCCATCATTCTGTGTGTCACTGCCTGTCAGTACTTCCATCATGCTTGTGTGTCATTGTCTGTCAGTTCTTCCATCCCACTTGTGTGTCACCATCTGATGGTACTTTTGTCATACTTGTGTGTCACATTTGCCAGTACCTCCATCATACTTGTGTGCCACCATCTGTCAGTACTTCCATCATATTGTGTGTCATTGTCTGTCAGTTCTTCCATCCCACTTGTGTGTCACCATCTGATGGTACTTTTGTCATACTTGTGTGTCACATTTGCCAGTACCTCCATCATACTTGTGTGCCACCATCTGTCAGTACTTCCATCATATTGTGTGTCCTTGTGTGTCATTGTCTGTCAGTTCTTCCATCCCACTTGTGTGTCACCATCTGATGGTACTTTTGTCATACTTGTGTGTCACATTTGCCAGTACCTCCATCATACTTGTGTGCCACCATCTGTCAGTACTTCCATCTTATTGTGTGTCCTTGTGTGTCAGTACATCAATCATACTTCTGTGTCACTGTCAGTACTTCTGTCATACTTGTATGTCACCATCTGTCAATATTTGATTACTTCCATCATACTGGATTAGGGTTAGGGTTGTTGTCAGTGTGTCTACAGTATGATCAGTAAACATAGCTGAAGTACAGTAAAACCTGCAAAGAGCGACTATTCTTCGGAAATCATAAAAGTGGTCTCTCCTTGCAGGTGATCTCCTAGGTAGGGGTCCTGGAGGCAAAGAATGGCACTCCATTTAACATCAAACATAAATGCTTTCTCTTCGAAGGACATATACATTTTTTCCCATACAACATTTGATGTTTATTTTTGAAACAAAATCCAGTATTTTGCACATGAGCTTAGAAAAAAGTCAGAAATCTTTGGGTTGCTTGTTCTGTCCGTTTTATGCTAATATCCTGAAAAATGAGGAACATTAGCTGTAAAATCATCAGACCAAAGTTCCGTTGAACTCAACATAGCTAGCCTTCTCCAGAAACAGACAGACATGCCTGAGCATGGCTTTGGACAGAGGACAAGTGTTTTTATTCCCACACTCCTTTTGTCTTCTTCACAGGTTCCCAGTAACACACTCTGGGTGTGTGATTTATTTGTTTTTGGGCAAAGCACATTGATGATATACCATAGAAGATGTTCAAATTCAGCAGGAAAGAATAGCTTCCCCTTGTCATTTTATTGAACATTTGCTGTTGCAGAAACTAGTTGGGTCATTCCGATGGCAGAGTTTTTAATCAGTTGACTTTGTCACCTCTTATATGGTCTTTTATGTCACAGTAACATGTGTGACAGCTACTTTCTCTCTCTCCCCGTCATATATGACTCCCCAGGAAATAAGCATGTGACTGTGCCAAAAGGTCCACACAAGAAATGAGCCCTAATGTTAAAAAAGGAAATTAGGTTTTGAGAAAATTTAGTTTTGCTGTTTGATAGTCTGTTTTATATATTACCATAATATGGAACCAAACAATAACTTTTACAGGAATTTTGGTGAAAAATGACTTTGAAGGATAAAGCATGTATATTGTGTGTTAGGCACCATTGTATCCTATGTGAGAAATTACAGTAATTATGTTTGATCAGTTTTTCTCCTGTAAAAAAATAACCCAGAAAACAAACATGCCTTGATTTTGCTTTGACAAACAAAAAAAAAAACATCATTTCAGCATGTGTCTGGTTGCTTTTTATAGTTTTTGTGCATGTGGAAATTCCATTTTAAAAACATTACATCACACCTCATATGACAGCAAAACTTTGTTGACCTATTATTCAAAAATCATAGCAGGTTTCAAATTGGGTTCATGCTGGGTTTTTCTGTCTATAATGTAAGTAAATAATAATAAGAAACTTGGATCGGCAAATTCCTTGTTAAGGTATGCCATTACATTTTTCTGCAGTACCATGCAAGTGTCCATTTTCAACATTCACAAGGTTTATTACTTAACACTTTAATGTACATGTACGGAATTTTTTATGTTATCAAAGCATACGTTCATCCACAGAATGAACATAAAATCCATCTATAAGATTTTATCAAAGTGTTTTATTTTCATCAAGGATGACCACCCCATTTTTCACAAACATTTTTTACTTTTTGGCACATAATCATGTCTTCAGAAGTAGTCGTGGACAAACCAGCTTAAGCAAGTGGGTGAATTGGCTGAAGCGATTTGGGCGGTGGGGAACAACCAAGGAGGTGGGTGAAACAAAAATGGGCAAAATGACCAGCCCTCATGTCATCATACCTGCATTTGTCACTAGTGTCACGCCACTTTTATTTGCCTGTACTTCTCCATTACTGGATGATAGGAATTATCTTCATTACCAAACATGAATTATTACCAGATGCAGAAAATAACAAGTTTTATCTCCATTATTAGACACTGTGATTACATGTTATTGCCACTATGATAACATTTTATTGCCACTGTGATTACATGTTATTGCCACTCTGATTACATGTTATTGCCACTATGATTATGAATGTGATGGGGGCAGCCATCACGGAGACGGTTTTGGCCATCACGCTCACAGCCACAGCGTGCGCCGGGGGTGGTATGGGTCGAGTACTGCCAGCGACACGTGGCTGTGAGGCACTGTGTCATCTTACAGCGTGCTGTGCTAGGCTCACTCTCTTTAAACGTTTCTATATCCTTCTAGGATAGGTGCAGATACTAAAAACTAACATATTTGGATTCTACTCGATATATTCTTTCAGTAGATACTAAACTCACCCAACGTCTTAATAGATTAGGTTAGTTTTTAGGCATATTTCTTATCTTTTTCTATTCACATTAGCTAGTTAAACTGCCTTTTAACGTAATTATCTTTATTTCCTTCTCACTCTACTTAACTTTCCTTAACACTAACAGGAAGACCAGAGCGCACTCTCTTTATCGCATATTTTCATGTCCATGTACATATATTCTTTGTATTTTTAATCTTAAGTCTTGTGCATGTAACAAACACAAAATTTGGCATCAGCCACATGTACGGCGGCTTGCTGCTGTTTGCCCGGACAGTGCCCCCGTTGCGGTTCGCGCCCCACCCGATAAAAGTGGGGTAGGGACCGGACAAAGGGGGAGATGAAGGGCAGAGTGCAATGGGGAGACGAACCATGTAGGCAGAGCACAAGCGAGCAGATCAGAACGGGCAGGCTCTCAGAGCGACCCCAGCCGTCAGGCAGCAGCAGCGGTGGCGCCTCCAAATAAACACATGTAGAGGACGGAAACCTGCCTTTGTTGGGAAGAGAGAGAGAGAGGAGAGAGGAAAATTTACGGAGCGAACCTGCTCCACTACACATGTTATTGCCACTACATGTAGTGTCTGTTACTGCACACAACCTTATCTCTTTTGGTAAACATCTGCTTGTTGGGAGAAACTTTTGTCTTTGAGTAATTATCTCCCATGTCCCATTTTGGGAAAACTCCCTGTCTACCTTTTGGGGAAAGTTTTGGAGAATGCTTATAATATAAAGTTGAAAACAAGTTGGCTGCTAAATTGTATGAGATGAGTGATATGAAGTGAAATGATGTTTTAGGAGGACGAGCAAGGCTCCTTCAGTGAGGGCCATGTGTACAGACTGCCTCATCTATCAGATTGCTATCCTCCCTACAGTGTGCACACTGTCTGTCAAGTATACAAGGTGAGTTAGGCTTCCATCACACTGACAGTCATCTGTACAAGACGAAAAGCCTTTATCACAATGTCAAGCATACAAGGCAAGTTGTCTGATAGTCTTCATAAAGTGTACATATTAAGTGCCAGGTGCATCAGCTGGGGCTAGCAGAGGAGTGTGCAGCAGTGTGTGACTTGTATGTTATTTTTTGTTGTTACATATTTGCTATGTTGTTAAAATATTTCTATATTGTGTTGTCTCTTTTAATTAAATTGTTTTTTTTAAATTGTAAATCAGTGGGAACAAACCTGTGGCAAGGTGCGTGCTATAAAAATGTTATTATTTGACAATGAGCAATACAATTATTCCAGTTATTGCAAGTTTTGTTGTCTACACTTGCATACATTGTAGGGGAAAAGAAAGACAATATCCGAGTGATTTACTAGGCTGAGATCTGTTACATAGAAACACTACTATAAGAAGCTTAATCTGAAGTGTTTTCAATTTCCCTTAGCATCCAGTTGTAAATTATATAGCAATTAGGGACAAAGCGTAACATTCGTATGCATCTGTGACTTACACTTTCACAATTGTCTCAAAGATTAAATCATGCATGTCCAAGTTCACACCCTCACAGATCTCACTGTTTGACACGCTGCATGAGATGTACAACATATTCTTTGCATCCATTTGTACTTCAAATCTATTTAGGGTACTTTGTTGTAAACATCCTTTTCATCTCCCATTTTGCCAGATCACCAGATGCTGTGCCTATGTGAGTCTTAGGTACTATCAATAGCCACGTCTGTGAGCTTACTAGCTACCTGGAATGGGTTAGGGTTAGGGTTTACTTCATCTATCAATAGCCATGTCTGTGAGCTTACTAGCTACCTGGAATGGGTTAGGATTAGGGTTTACTTCATCTATCAATAGCCACATCTGTGACCTTGCTAGCTACCTGGAATGGGTTAGGTTTAGGGTTTACTTCATCTATCAATAGCCACGTCTGTTAGCTTACTAGCTACCTGGGATGGGGAGAACCAATGTCCCCAGTGCATTTTCCTGTTGTAATCGGTTGACACCAGCGGAGAATCAACACACTAATGTGTACGTCGTCTTACAAAAGATATTTGGTTTGTGTTAGGGTTAGCGCTTCACACACACACAGATTCTTTTCTTGCAGACTAAAGCAGTAAGAAAATTAAAAGAAATGCAATCGCATTTATTCAGCTACAGGACTATCCAAACACCGAACACCAGTAGAGGGGGGAAAATGAGGGAAGAGAAAGAAAGCAAACAAAACAGGAGGAATAAGTGGGCTGTGGAGAAAATAGTGGGCTTGTGGATAAATGGGCTTGGGAATAAGAATGTAAATGGGCTGTGAATATGCGGTAAATGGGCTAAATAAGTGGTAAAGATATAAAGAGGTGGCCTGAAACAAAGACCGACCTGAGAATGAATTTCAGGCCACAATCACAAGCAACACAATATACCTAGTACACCCGAAATTCATGAGACAATCACAATACTAAAGCTAAATATATTTCAGAGGGATAGGGGAAACTTCATATCGTGGGACAGACCTCATACAGTGGCCACATGGTGGCCAAGATGGTGGCAATCTAGCGCCTCAACAAATGCACAGGACAAATACAAAATCCATCAAAATTAACGTCTTCCCCAACCCATCCCTGCTTAAGTTCTATTTCCAATAAGATTAAACAATGAGTTTTCTCATGGTAACACAATATGTTACAAATACATCACTCCACTGCATGCATTGCAGGGGAAAACATAATCCGACTCATTACTGCTTCTGCACAACTACATCATCAATACATGTACGACAGTGCCGTACACAAAGCAATTGTTTCCTTTACAAAATCACAAATACAACATACAACAATGCAAAATAAATCATATCTCATTCAACAAGACACACCAAAAAGGGCTGGCATGTGTTTGCTCTCGCCGCTGGCACTCAAAAGACTGAGGGACAGAGCTAGAAAAGATGCAAGGAGGAAATAACTCTTATGGTGATCTGGTAACTTTGAGTGGGGTTACACTGTCCTTGCTCCCAGCTGCTGTTGACGTTTTGAGAGACACTGCGATCTTCTTGTGGTTTGACACTAAACAGGCACAGAGTAGTTGGGTAAAGTTGGGGGGGATTTTTATGCAGAACGATACAGTGCTGCACAAGCTGTAGATGTGATGGAGCAGTAGCCCTCTGCACGCTAGCAAGATCATTAGATACCAAGATCATTAGTTAGCAAAATCATTGGCTAGCAAGACCATTAGCGAGATCATCAGCTAGTGACATCACTAGCTAGTGAGATCATTAGCTAGAAAGATCATTAGCTAGTGACATCATTACATGTGGTTAGCAAGATCTTTAGTGAGATCATTAGCTAGTGATGGCAATCACAACAGCTCTGTTGTCCTCGGGAAGTAGAGGACCATCCAAGATAATTCATGTCATATTTGGTTTTCAGCTGTGTTGCTTAAAAATCCTACTGAGCTCTTCCTTTTAGGTCAATTGACTGCATGTACTATAGACACAATGACAGCTGTAACGGGATTTCTTAACACTTTGGCTCCATCACAAAACTATGCAAAACCAAATTTCTGGTCAAATACAGTATTATACACATAGCTAGAATAAAACTGTGGAATGGAAACAGCATGGCAAGGCTTACAAAATAATTTCTTAATAGTTAATCATTTTATCCATCTTCACAAGTTAAGAACATGTATGTTTTCAAACCATCTTTGCATGTATTGTTTTGTGAAACGCCTACCCACACATTGTCAGCCCTTGGAATTTATGTTGCTTGGCTGACTTGCAGATCTTAGGAGAGTCTATCGACTGTCATCGTCTGCTCCTAAAGTGTGTTGATCTGAAAGATTGGGCAACTGCAGCCCAGATCTGTACCCTTGATGGCAGACTCCAGCAGGTGAGAGTTTTATTGGTTTTATAGATTTTTTCGGTCATTTTTTTCATATGCTATCAAAACAGTTGAAAGGTTTCTAAGAAAAATGCTTGCCTGTTTGTTCCAAAACATGAGCTGCAAATGACTGCGACACTTACCACCCAGACATCACCTCCCGCTCATCATTATCCCTTCCTTCACTCGCCATACTATCAGCTCAACAGAAGCCATGCACATCCCAACACTTCATTGTACTTTCTCTTCACTGTTTAAAGTGGTCGCTGGCTTAACCATGCAACTAATTACAGTAATTTACTAAAATCGTTACTGGCTCACTGGGTCTCTTCTCTCTCCTGATGACTGCTTCTCCTGGTGGCCTTAGTAGTGTGCTCTAGTGATTCAAGCTAACATCTCTCAGGCATTTGGTAATCTATTACCGGTGCCCTGTTTCATCTCTGGCTGGCTATTTGGCGGTTGCATCTATGTCAGAGCCGCACGAAGGAAGCAACCCTGTGGTTTAACTCCCACTGTGCCCTCTGTCTTCAGTCTCGCTACATCTCTTCTCAGCTTACAATGGCCAAGCCCCAAGGTCTGAGTGTAAGTCTGCCCTGGACTGCTTCCGTCCACTCATCTCCAGGTCTGTCTGACTGTCCCCTCGTCTGCTAGTCTGTGTTTTTGTCTTGTCTCGCCTTATGTTCTTCCTTCTCTGCAGTGCCCTCTACGTCACATGATCTGCCTCCTCACTTTTCCCTCACCCTCGCAGGTGGCATCAGCAGATGTCAAAGCCTGACATGCTGACAGGTGCTAACTTCAGGGTTTGGGTAACTTGAGTTCACCGACCATTTGTTGCATGTGCAACCCTATCCTGCTGATTACACCGTCAGGGTCTGGTGGACACACCATCTGGCTGAACTCATCTGACCCTGTCCTTTAACCTTTGATGACCACTTTCACTGTGGCAAGTTGACAGCTGTCAGTACTTCAGGGCATACTAACACGCTATTTCTGGTGTGAGGAGCTGGTCTGCTAACCTAAACACCACTATGATTCATGAATTACGGACACCAGCTCTAAGCTAATCTCTGAATAACCTGAGTCCACCAACTGCTTGTTGTGGATGCAGCCATGTTTGGCTGACAGCATACTGTCAACATCTCTAATTTAGCACATGGCCGCCGCAAGTGTGTTGTAGTTTGTTGACCCCACAGGCCACATGCATGTGTAATCGGTACACACCAGCGGAAAGTTAGCATGCTAATGTGTACGTCGTCTTACAAAAGTAATATTTGGTTCGGGCTAGAGGTTAGTGCTACCGCACACAGATCCTTTCCTCACTGACTAAACAATACAGAAACAAGTAAAAAGGCTCAGTGACTTTTATTCTTTTATCTAAATCCCAAACTAAAAATAAAACAGGTTGACTGGCAACTATAGAAGAAACAAGAGGAAAGGAAAAGGTGGGAAGAAAAGGGAAAAATACAATAGAATAGAAAGGTGAGAAAAAAAGATGGAAACGCAATGGAATAGAAAAGGTGGCCTGAAACAGAGATCGGCCATAACAATTAACTTCAGACCATAACATCAGCAATCCACACAACAAATACAACTTCAACATCAATGAGGCAGTCTTACAGCTAAACACCTCCACAGAATATGCCACCACACAATGGGGGAACAGACCCCATATAGCGACCACGTGGTGGCCAAGATGGCGGCGCTCTTAACACGTGCATGGGACAAGCAAACAGAGATCCAACAGAATCTACATCATCCCCAACCCATCCCGATCTATATTATATTTTCCACAATGATTGAACAATGAAATTTCTTTGGGAACAATATTGTATACATACACCGTCCCACTGCATGCACTGCAGAGGAGAACATAATCCGATTCATAACCGCGTCAACACAACTTTGCCGTCATTTACGACAGTGCAGTATACACAACGATCGTTCTTTACAAATTCACTAATAGCAAATACAAAGTACAAAAATGCAATATACCTCCTTCAAGAAGACACACTGGAGTAAGAGGAGGAGATCTGTTCTCCTTGCTAGCAGATCACAAACTGAAAGAGGGACAGATCCCCGCGAAATCGTGGATCCGCGATTCATCCGCGCTATCGCGTAACTCGGTCGCACCGATATATTCGCTAGGAAAACTCTGCCTCTCACTTCAGCCACACTACAAAAGTACACATTTCCCCCAAGTACAAACTGGAGGGGGTTTTTAATACACAAAAAGACTTGTCCCCAGACAAAGGTTTATTTGTCTGAGGGACTACATTTTCCCTACTAAACCGGTATCTCCCCAAGCTAGAAAGACCGCAAGGGGAAATAAATCTAGTAACCTCGAGGGCGTTACACATGGTTCCCTGCATGAGAAATGCACTTAACTTTAAGTGTTCATCTGTGCATTCGTCTAGTTTGTCTGACCCAACCTACAATTCATGAGTCCTCTATTTCCAATTATTAAACAAAGTTTCAGGTGTGCCAGCTCACATTTTGTTATATAACCTATGCATTTCAAGATCCATTTTGTAACATTGTTTCAATAAAACAGTCTACCCATTTCAAGATCCATTTTGTAACATTGTTTCAATAAAACAGTCTACCCATTTCAAGTTGCATTTTGTAATGTTGTCTATTGTACATAGTAACAAACTATCCATTTTAAAATCTATTTTGTAATGTTGTCTACATAGTAACAGACTATCCATTTTAAGATCTATTTTGTAATGCTATCTGAATGAAATCATTCACTCTCTAATGTTAGATTTGCGTTTGTTGGTAACTGTCTTTCAGTTTCTTCATTGACCTGAGTTTATATCACAAAAATAAACAATAAAAGAAATTTGAATAGTTGAAATTAATTATTTGGGAAAGCATCCTATGTCTACAGGCCCTGTGTTATAGACTTGTGGGACTCACTGAGATTGCACAGCAAGTTTCAACAGCGCAACTACTTCAGTTGAGCACTGAGGTTGTCTCTCAGTACCTCATGTATGTATCTCTGGATCTATCTTACTTTCGGGCAAAAACAACGCAAGACTGTGGGAACCTGGTGTTTGGAAACTGTGCTTAAGAGGATTTCTGATATTAAAAATATCAGTAACTAAGCACGTAAATCCTTAGCATTTAAATCAGTGTCTTCATCTGTGACCAGAAGGACTTCACTCTAACTTCGAAAGCTAATACAAAAAGAACTATAAGTGTTAGAGAAATAATTTAAAGTGATATGTAATGCACAAGATGTGACAAATTTGTTCGTGTGATTTTGAATCTGCAGAATGTTGGATGTCCTTCTAAACACAGGTTCCTGCTTTTAGAATTTAGGAAAATTTCTTTTTGGCATTAATGTGACACATACTAGTTTATTCTTGGTTCAGTGTGGCATGTAGGTAATCTACCACAATAGTCACAGCTTATATATGCCCAGAAAATGCGCCATCTGATGAAAATGGATGAAAATGTTCCACTTTATTATAACACATTTGTCTGCCATTTTGTTCATAGCTGGTGTGTGTGTGTGGGGGGGACACTAATAAGTAATAACAGCATTCAAATTAGTTTGAAACAGCCAAAAGGTTCTGTTATTGTTGCCATAAAATTGTACCTTGCATTCTCATCCACTGATGTCTGTTATTCTGTGTTGAAATGTACCATAAAACTATGCATTTGACTAAAGACAGCAGTAAAAACATATACATGCATGTCAAACAGACAAAGGAAAGTCAGCAATAAATACTACACATGACATCCATTTACAACTTTACGCCTAAAGGACTGACATAAGTGACCAGTTTTGTGCAATATACAACTTGTATGTCTTTGCGACATTTCACAGTAGGACAAATAGTTTATATCACAGATTTTGTTGTAATTCATTCCTGAAAGTCTTATTTCATATTCTATGTTTAAGCCTTTGTCTGGGTGTTGCGTTACGCAAGGTTTTCTTTCAGCGCGACTGTTCTAAGCACTGTATCATTTTTTTTCTACATAGTATTGCATCCTTTCATTCATAGAATTGTTGACACGTTAGTGACGCATGGAGTTTCGTAGTGATGGGAGGAAAGACGTCATTTGTTCTTTAACAAAATCGCGTATGACTCAGTCTTCGGGGAACCAATGGGAAAATGGTAATTCGGTCGTGATGGAAACAGGGGACACTTTGGGGGAGGTTAAACGGATTTTGGCAGTTTTGGTCTGGAGATACGGAAGAGTCAGACGTGTAATTACTAGTCTGTGAGACTTGTTAACGGTTTTCCAACAGTACAAGACGCGCTGTTAATGTAGGATCATTGTTCAGCGGTCACTGGAAGGAACTAGACTTCGCGTATAGACTTAACTCATTCAGAAAAATAGCGTTGTGGAAAGAAAGTGTCGAGAAACGAAATAGTTGTCTCGTCGCGAATCCATCATCAACGGTTAGCTATTGTATTGATTCATTACTAGCCGGGAGAAGTACTTTATGCTTCTGCAGCGACTATGTGTCAACTTTTCTTTGTCTTGTGAAGAAACGTAAGATAATGTTAAATCTTCAGTGGTGTAAGGTTTAACAGACGAGTTACCAGTATTCATCACCGTGAACCTAATAGTAGACTGAGAGTGTACAGTCAAACGGACCCCGTCACGTGTGGAAGTGAACTTTCTTCATAGATCTAAAATCTATGGGGCATCAAGTGTTACCTTGTGACAGTTAAGCAATGACATCTCAAGGTCTAATTAACGGACTAGCAGTACGATACATGGTTCGTAACCATGCAGTGTTCCTGACACCTTTGGACAAGCTCCATCTCCTGAGTTCTTCTGGCACGGTACGACTGGACTCACAGATCACCTTTGACCCTGCTACAGACTTTTCTCGGATCTACGCTCGTCAGTCACAACATTTGCACTTCTACGAACTGCATCTTACGTGTCAACCATCCCATCTCGTTCGGACTACTTCTGCGGGCCATTACCTGATGAGAACGATTTTTGGATTAACTGTTCTGTTCCGGTTTTGGATTAATTCATTTCCCCGCAAGTAGTCTTTTGCGTTATCACGCTATTTCATATGAATTTAATTGTATGCTAGTTGCATCACACATCGTTCAGACAATTGTTTCGTGTCACAAACTGTTGCTATCACGCACATACACACACACACGCACTGTTACGTATTTGTTCAACTGCACCTTTCTTTCCTCAGCTTTCATTTCTAATGTTCATAGTTCAATAAATGTGTTAAGTTATCTGGACGTGTACCTTTTGATTGAAAAGGTGAAGGTCTGCACTAGGCGTATGAATTTCGTATTTCTTCCCTAGAATTCCAGCACACCCCACAAAACGTTACACTGGGCCAATTGGCATGTTCAGTAACCACCTCCTCTTTGTGCTACTCAGCACTTTGGGTCATGCTACAGTATTGTGACAAGAAAATACAAATATCTTAGTTAAATTTGTGTTTATTTAGCAATACTTACCATGACCTATCTAATTCCCACTCACCTCCCCGCTGATAGTTGCAGCTTTTGAACATTCAGCTAGTGTTGTCAGTGAGTAGTCCACAGGGTAGACACAAGGGTGGTGCACCTGCGCAGAGGGGCATTACCAGGCTTATGTTTGCACCTGTTTGGAAGGTGCAGTTAAAATCACTAAATTGAGAATTTAGCACTTTGGGTCATGAAAAATCAAACATGATCCGTAATATTACTGCTGTGCACTAGTGGTACATTATAATAAGTTGTTTCAGTTATTGACCAAATGTTCGTATCCCTCCAGCTCATCTGCAAATATCACCTGCTGTCTGGAAAGAATGATTTTCTTCAAGGAGGTGTTGTTCCCTTAATGTGGTGGAGCTTTTCAATACATGTATAGGAAGTAAATTATCTTTGTATCAATTATCTCCACCATCGTCCATTTTGACATGTGGAGATGCCACTGAGATAAAAGTTTTTTTCTGTAAATAAGATTTTTCACATTTCTAACGAGCATCTACCATAAGATCTACTTGACAGTGTTGTTATTGTTTCTTGTGTCTGTCAGATGTTACAATGACCAGATGATCGAAATTGGTCTGACTCCATTAGACGGAAGTCCTGAAGACACTTTAGGGTGTTTGCAGGTAAGCATACCATACTGTGTGCAAGTTTGTGTTATAAACAGTACAAAACTAAGCTTTAATGTATTCTAGTGAAGAGGAAATGCACCCTATGAGAAAATGAACTTGAATGTGTGACAAAGTTCAAGAGAGCAAGTGGCTTGTGCTCCATGAGGAGATATGATCAAAACAGTTTAATCTGTGACTTTGTGATAACAATATGCAACTACACTATTGTTGTTGAGAACTGAGACAGGAGACAAGTTCACAAGAATCCAACCTCGTAAGTTGCAAAGGCTGCCTAAAACTCTGCTTGGGGGTGTAGACAAGATTCGAGGTGTGAAGGATTGAAAAGAAACAAATTTACCTAATCTGTTTCAACTGCTCCCCTCCACGGAACACTAGAATGATGCTCCCTGCTCTAGTCATCAGAGGTACCAATAAAGATCCAAGACATACAACAGTTAGCCCAACAAAACCAAGATTGTCTTCAACAAAACCCTACACATGAGTCCTTCCTGGTCGGAGATTTCTGAATGACCGACCTGGACCCACACAAACATGATGTATTGTATAACTGAACAACTGAAATTACTGACATGACAATGAGGCATGAGGGGTGGATCAACTGAAATCGCAATGCTGCAGTGAGCCATGAGTGGAACAACTGAAATTACCAGCATGACTGAGCCATGAGAGGAGCAACTGAAATTACTAGCATGACTGAGCCATGAGTAGTGGAACAACTGAAATTACCAGCATGACAGTGACCCATGACTGGTTGTTGGGTTGTGTAATGCCAGTCATCAGTGAAGTCTATGCCATGGCTCTAGTATAAGGAAGGAGGGGGTGCAGCATAATTTGGGAGAGGAAGAGGACGAAAGCCAGAGTACCAACACACAAAAACCCCAACAACAACAATTCCCTACTACAGGCCCTTGAAACAAGTGCTGCATGCAGAAAAACATGATCTTCCATGTGTCCACAGCGAAGATGATGGCTTAAATTTCTAACAGAATGATATTGATTATACTACCTGTAGGTAAATTAAAGCTTCGTACGTTTTACTTTTTTTGATACACTTGATTTAGTTCAAAATAAATGTTGCTATATCTCAGACTATAGCTTCCTCATGACGTACAATCACAATCATGAGATGCAGTCCTTCAAACGTGGAAGTTCTCACCAGGCAATATTTGTCAATAAAAAATCTAAATTGGAATTGGTGAGGCATTAGCACCCACAGCTAACGAAAGCTGGAAACCCATGTTTCTTGTCTATTACATGACAAGACTGAGAATCCATGTGAAAATACTCCTTGCCATTCTCCAAGATAAAAGCTTAAAAGCACCCATGTTCTCACCTGGCTCCAAAAAGAGAGTCCAAAACTTTGGCATGGCTTTACCTAATCAGCATCTTGTGACATTTCCCATATGAATGTACATATACTGTACACATAACGATATAGACATGCCTATGCTCCTGTTTCATGTCAGTTATTATCTCGTTCTCTTACATACAAATACAAACCATACAAATGTTTTATGGCTGCAGCTTGTGTGAATGAGAGGTAATCATTCAAGATTTTAAGAATTTGTTTTATGTAGTGAACCAAACCCATTTGATTGAAAATTATTCTGCGTTCAGGTACATCTTTAGTGACTGTTTGAGCGAGTCATGATAGACATCAGTGTATTAACTTTTGTACATGATCTCTACTTAGAGTGATGACAATTGCATGGCATTGACACTCGGAGGAAATGTGGACAGTTTCACTTACAGACGAGCAATAAGTCTGGGTGACATGACTCATCAGGCGTTGTGAGACTGCCAGTTTGGGCCACCATGTTGTTAAACAGATTTCAGCCATTATGATCTCCATTCTCTTACATACAAATACACACCATCACTATATTACAATATATGTAACCCAGGTTTTGTGATGAAGGACATTTCTTGTCTCGGCATTTATTTCTGGCTTGGTCAACAGATTCTTCAGTACTGGCTTCAGCAGCAGCTGCCTATCCTTTGCCTTCAGCACTTATTTCAACAGTACATGTCCCGGCTAGCTGCTCACTTGGCCTTTGTGCTATTCAGGTATGTGATTGATGTTTTTATTAATAACTATTTGGGTTTTCTCAAAGTAAAAACAAGGGAATATTTTAGTTTAGTCCTTTTTCCTCCTTGTAGAGTATAAAGCCTCAACAGTCGTCCTCCACTTCCTGCGGTCTCTGGTAATCTTTTTTGCCCCTTTCTAAGACAGGTTGATGGTTTTGAGTTCTTCCGTTAGGCTTTGTCTCCGGGTCTACTTAGTACCCCTTGTCTTCATTTGCCTTGTCGGTTACAGTCGGACCACTGAGTGACATTTGAGGCCTCTTTCCACAGTGTGTGTCAAACCCATCATCATTTTCCTCTCCTGACCTGGACTGACACTTGCTCCTGGTTTGTTTGCCCTGGTCCACAGGTCAGTGTTTGGCCCTCTGTCGAACCACTTGATGTAGAGGATCTGTCTGAGGCATTTGTTGATCTGGATCTTTTTGGAACTGTAACCGGCACACACGTGGCCCAAATGGCAAAGACCAAATTTACCAGTGTGCGCCGTTGGAATTACAAAAGAATTTATGGTTCGGGCAGAGGCTAGC
>SMGT01008224.1:571052-598406 GCA_004794575.1 Lanistes nyassanus | reverse complement strand
ATGCTCTTGATCGTTACCCCACGTCGGCGGTCTCCAGTGAGGCTGAAGCCGAACCCACGTCCATAATCGCGGAGGATCATGGCTCTCAATTTCACTCCGACGGTTGATGCTGGCTGCGCCATTATGCGGGAGGGGTAAGGGGAAAAAGAGAAAGAGGAGTACAGGAAAGAAGAACCTACATCAGGCAAGGGTAAGGGAACCGCACAGGGGGAACCAGGTAGACCCAAGGTATACCAATCCCTCGCTGACTACTGCCTATCTATGCCCCTACACAATCCCTGCCTCTATCAAAAAAATCCAAGATGACAAACCAACCTTCCCCTCCAAAAATAAATCAATCAAAAAATCAAAGTGAAAAATAAAATACCTAGACTACCAGAATCTGCGGAGCGCATACCTCAAAGCCCCACATTGGGCGCCATTTCACCTCACTCAGCTAGCTATAAGTGCCTGTTTTACCTTTATCTGTTTTTTTGTCTTTAACTGTTCTCTAACTGTGTTTGTGTTGTCCTGACGAAGCGGTAATGCCCCGAAACTGTTGTTTATGTCATTTAATGTAGCTTGGCTCAGTTCTCTCTTGTTAACTTTCAAAATGCAGACAAGTAAGATGACCATGAAGGTGATGATGCAGATGTGGCAGTTTTGTGAGTGAGTACTGAATGTGAGAGTTTGAGTACAACTATTTACAGGATTAATTTTAAAACAAGGGAACTGGACCAAGCTAAGACATGACAAGACAAAGACGAAGACAATCTACATGTTTCGGGGCACTACCCCTTCATCAGGACAAACCAAAAACGACGAAAAAAAACGAAAACAGAAGAAAAAGACTTAGCTTCAGCAGATGTGGCAGATTGACTAAGAGACAGTGAGTAAAAAGGGTTAAAAAGAGGGGCAGCCAATCGCAAGGTGGGTAGGGAAGGGTGGGGGTGGAGAGGGGGCGGAGTGGAGAGAGAAGCGCGGGTAAGGGGGTGTCAGTGTGGGAGAGAAGGAGGTGAGAGAAAAGAAGAGAGAGGAGGACGGGTAAGGGGGTTAAGAGAAAAGGAGGGAGGTGGAGGGTCAGTGTTTAAGGTTGAGACCAGTGGGTGCCATAGTACCAAAATGGGTAATGAAGTGGGATTCCATATGTGATGGAGGAGGTTCGCTCCGTAAGTTTTCCTCTCTCTCTCCCCCCCCCTCTCTCTCCTCTCTCTCTCTCCTCCCAACAAAGGCAGGTTTCCGTCCTCTACATGTTTATTTGGAGCCACCACCGCTGCTGCTGCCCAACGGCTGAGGTCGCTCTGAGAGCCTGCCCGTTCCGATCTGCTCGCTCGTGCTCTGCCTACATGGTTCGTCTCCCCATTGCACTCTGCCCTTCATCTCTCTCTCTTTGCCCGGTCCGTACCCCACTTTTATCGGGTGGGGGGTGGACCGCAACGGGGGCACTGTCCGGGCCAGCAGCAGCAAGCCGGCGTGGATGCCGAATTTTGTGTTTGTGTTTCTCACTCTACTAAACTGTCTTTAACACAAACAGGAAGAGCGAAGCGCACACTATTCGTCGCATATTGTCATATCTTCGTAGATACATTCTTTGATTTTTTTATTGCAACCATCATACATGTAACAAACACAAATTTCGGTATCCGCTGCACGTACACCGGCTAGCTGCTGCTGCCAGGTCTGACAATGCCCTCGTCACAGCCTGCCCCCACCCGATAAAAGTGGGGTGCGGACTGGACAAAGGGCAGTCCTGAAGTAGGGTGAAGCAGAAGGAGGGCTAGAGAGGAGAACCATGCAGTGAGGCAGTGAGGTAGCAGTGGGGTGACGAACCGTGTAAGGCAGAGCAGGAGGAGGCGAGCGAGAGAAAAGATCTGAACGGACAGTCCCTCAGAGAAACTCTAGCCAGTGACCAGCAGCAGCGGTGGCTCTGAATAAAGCATGTAGGCGGCTTTTGACGAAAACTTGCCTTTGGTGAGGGAGGGAGAGGAGAGAAGAAAGTTGGCTGAGTGAACCCGCTCCATCACACTTCTTACCAGTTTACATCATGAACTTTACTTTCTTCGATTTGTAGAGAAGCTGATTTTTTAGATGTATTATTTTGTGGTATTTTATGCGGAC
Source organism: Lanistes nyassanus (assembly GCA_004794575.1). Taxonomy (NCBI): domain Eukaryota; kingdom Metazoa; phylum Mollusca; class Gastropoda; order Architaenioglossa; family Ampullariidae; genus Lanistes; species Lanistes nyassanus. The sequence continues at coordinate 596,309 of SMGT01008224.1, read as the reverse complement.
TTTTGTCCTCCAAGAATTTTCTTTTCTGAATAGTCTTCTCAGTTAGTGGGTCCAATTAATAAAATAGTGCAAAGTCTCATTTTTCCCATTTGATTCAGTTGTGGAAACGTGTCAAGTGTTAGATAAGGACAAAGATACATAACTCCAACAAAGGTACTGGGAGCCTCAAACATAACCGTATGTAGACGCATGTGACCAAGGGAGCTTACCGTACCCAAACACGTAGCAAAGAAAGGGCCGAAAGAAAGGAACTTAGCAGATCCTCAAAAAAGATCTGCCATCCCTTTCTTTATAACGGCGCTATTCTTCACACAGCTAACCATCGGTACACAACGTGTGCATACAGAGAATCCATGTTAATGTAGTCAGCCCGCCCACTAAGCGAGTGCTGACAACTAGGATTCTTTCTTTCTTTCGGCCCTCTCTTTGCTACGTGTTTGGGTACGGTAATTAAGCGCTCGGTCCTCATTTGTTCTTTATTGACAAAGATACAAAAATTCATCTGCCCGTGTGCCATGCATGGTAGGAGGGGTCTACTAGGAAATTCTGTAAACAGTAAACAAACCTTATTTAAACCTTCTAACGACTGCATTTATGTTGTCAATTGGCAAATACTTCAGCTACAGTGTTAACTATGCTCCATTCCTTGTTATGCATATTGCACAAACAGTTTCCTATGTATCATGTGGCACTAGACCTTCTCACTCAGCCTTCCCTAATGTCTGATGGAAAGTTGACCAAATGCTACTGTTCCATTAGTGGAGAAGCTTTTTCACAGGTAGCATATCAGTAAAGTGTATTTGGTGATGTTCATTGACAGGTGACCAAGTTGAAATGATGGTGGTAAAAATGCTCATGCAGATTTTAGTCAGGAGACGGTGAGATGCAACCACGTTTTGCAGATATCTTTTCTGTTCATAAGAATTTATTTTTATTTTATTGTACTTTTCGTTCTGCACAGGACTTGTGGTCATGTGATCTGTCATGTGATCTGTCATGTGATCTGAATGTTGTATTTTCCAGCCTGGGCCTTGTGAGTGATGACCCCGTTGACAAGCGCGAAACACCGATCGACACGCTGTCTAACTACCTGGCTAAACGTCTGTCATATGGTGAGAAGTCTTTTGTCACACACACTCTCTCGGCCACCTATCGCACTCTCACCAAGCGATCAAGGGTGTGGGGGCGTGTTCTTTTGCACACAACTCCGCACAACACAACACAACGAGACGAGGTAGTTTTTCTAAAAAGGACCCGGCCTTGTTTAATAAACTACAATCTTGCACTCGCTCTCCGATACACACACACTTACCACTCTGATACACACGATTTTGTTCACTGTCCGCTTCCACTAACTTGCAGTCCTCCACTCTCTCATCTACTTCGACTAAATCACACAACTCACCACATTTTCGATCTACAAACTACTTCATGTCTCTCACCTAACAACCTCTTCTCACGCACGGTCCTAACAACGCACCTTTCCACTATCTCAGGTGTCTGACCATAAAGGATGTTAAATCTGTAACTATATCCTTCTTCCAAAGATTCAAAGCCTCACACAGGGATATTACTATCGGCAGGTAGTATATCCAACGTTACCACTAATTTGCTAATACTTAACCAACAAGGATTTCTAAGTTTTGTCACTCCGACGTAATGTTCATTAAAATCTTCACAGTGTCAATTTGCTTCTCACAGGATATCAAATCACGTCATGCAGACTTATCGTTCATCAAGATCTCCACAGTATCAATGTACCTCACACAGGATATCAAATCACGTCACGCAGACTTATCGTTCGTCAAGATCTCCACAGTATCAATGTACCTCACAGAGGATATCAAATCACGTCACGCAGACTTATCGTTCATCAAGATCTCCACGCGAGCTCCCTCAACTAATCTCTCACGTGGGGAAGAAAATCTCCTCTTCTCCACGTTAGCGGTTCGATCTTCCAGCTGTCCTCTGGGGCTGTCAGTCGACACGGGACAAACACTACAGCTACGGCAGTCGTCACCGCTGGCGCGTTCCTAACACGTCCACCTCTGGGGGGGGGGAGGGGTTTACATCGCTTCTCAGGAGGCGCTGACGAAGCCTCGTAGATGGAACCAAATAGAAAGAAAAAAACCCTACGCAAACGCATTAGTATAATATCCTAATCTCACAAAACAAAAAGATTCAAAACAAAGAATAGAGGAAAACAAAAATCCCATGGAGTGTCTGGCCTACCTCCTGTCTAGGCAGAGGGTTTTGACACAAAAATCGCTACGCTCACTCAGCGTTTCCAGTGCCGATGAAGGGGCTCTGCTCAGGTGTCTGGGCACTTGCAGAAACGTCCGTCTCTTACGGTCCCTTGCAGTCGTCGGCCTTCTTTCTCACACACGTCAATCGTCCTCGCTACTTTTGAAAAAAACTGCGCGCCTCTTCCTATTCTCACGCGCTGATCGCCTCTCAGTCCTCTAAAAATAGGGCTTAGTCACCGCTCACTCTAGTGACCACTCTGCTTATCACGCGTCACTACTCTCATGGCACATTTCCGTGACATCTTTACTAATGAGGGATGGAAAGTGGGTCATACGGATATGCAATTTCTGCTTGTTCTGATGGAAAGTTAATCACCAATCTGGCCATAGAAAGGGCTGGGCAGCAGAATAGAAGTTATATTTTGTTCCAGCAGAACATATATTCTGCTGTTCAGTCTCAAAGTAACGCTGTCCTTACCATCTTCTGGCAGCACAGCTGAATGTGTCACAGATATCTTTGCAATCTTAGCTTTGTTTTCTGTTTTAATAACATTCTCAGTAAACTTTTTAAAGATTGCAGATGACACAAAGTACAGTAAAACCATTCAATTATGACATTGAAAAACCATAAAAAGTTTAGTCTTATTTGGGAGGGGGTCTAACTGTGAAGTGACCCTTTCTTCCAGGATTCCTACACTGGTTTGTTTGGGTTATTCTGGTGATTTTTTTTTTTTTTTACTTTTAAAGGGCTAGCAAGCTTTCTCGTGGCCATGGTCACAAAGCAGCTGTATCTCTTCTATCCCTGTTTGGACTATCCTAGTTTTGCTGTGTCACGCAGGTTATCTTAGTTGTGTGTCTTATATGTGTCATAGATGTGCTCCAGAAACACATAAAGCAGCAGACACAGTTCTGTCGGCCAAGTTTTGTCTGGTTTTAAAAGCATTCATAGAATTGCTAAGATAAGAGAAAAAAGCACAAACAGGTGTTTTGCAAGGTTGACCAGGCACTGTGTGTGTGTGCGCGCGCATGTGGATACCTATCTGTGAGACAGGTCCAGATGAGCGCGATATGATTCTGATGCGGCATCAGGTGTGCGTGCTGTGGCCAGATGGGCAGGAAGAAGAACGCAGCATTGATCTGGTGTCTTATGGTGACCTCAATGGTTATTCAGCCATGGCTAAAACGGTGGGTCTCCCCACAGCCATCGCCACCAAAATGGTACTAGATGGTAAGTGGATGAATGCAAGTGTTACAGTATTACAGTGTTACAGTAACTACAGTTGCCTTTAGTGTGAGCGGTGGAGAGATTCTGCAAATGTCTTGTGTGTCGTGTTAAACTTTTGACATCTCTTTCTCTCCGCACACAGGAGCAGCCCATATCATAACAGTAATGCATGCTTGTCACTGATATAGGAGGTCGTGTGTTTGAATCTCATGTCCATCGCACGTGCTTTCTGTGCATTTGCCACCTGTTTACAGGGCTGCTTGTCGAGGTTTACTCCGGACGCTCTAATTTCCTCCCAGAATTCCTGTTCCCCCAACACACCTCACCACCCTTCCCACTGCTTCCCTCATCTTGAGATCATCTTCTGCTGACTTGGAGTAAATGACTGGCCTGTCTTTCCATGCACATGCACACATGCTCTCACTCACATGCTTGCTGCCTCATTCACTCTCTTTTTTACTGCACTCGGTCGCTTGCTCGCTCACTCACTCACCCACTGCACTCCACCTGCTAAAGTATATTGCATGAGGAGAGAGGCTGTCAACTGTATACATAGTAAGATGAGTATTTTTTTCTTGTTCCCTAAGACTCGTGTGGATTACACTGTATTTCTATTATGCGTCTTACTTATGTGTCGTGCATGTTGTGTCATCATAATCCACAAAAAGCAACTGGTCAGCTGGGTTGACTGTTTTGCTTGCAGGTGAGATTCAAAGAAAAGGTGTTGTAATTCCACTGACCCGTGACATTTACCAGCCTGTACTCTCTCGGCTGGCTCACGAGGGCGTCAAGGCCAGAGAGAAGATCACTTTGTTGTGAAACCCTTTTATTCCCTTATTGGTGGTGGGTGAGGTTTCGTGTTTAGGCATTAATTAGTTCTTTGTTATATGACACTTAGGATGGCTGAATGGTAGATAATGAACATCAGAGTGTGTTCTGATGTTGAGTTGTATGACAGTTAAGATGTCTGAATGGTAGATAATGCCTAAACATACGAGTGTGTTCCGATGTTGGATATTGAGGCATGAAGTGCTAGGTTGCAGAAACTGTTTTCAGGTGATGCAACGTCAAGTGTGCGACCAAGTGTTGGTGAGACTAGGAGTAGAACACTTTCTGACATACAGACATGCTGGCTTGTCATGCTTTGTAAAATCTTGCTGCTTTCTTGGGGTTGAGGCTGCTGCCAAATGTTTGTGTTATACAGAACTGTGCCATAGTCCCAAGTTGTTTCATGGAATCTCACTAAACTGTTACGCCATCTGACCAGATATTTCCAACCTGGTGATTTTATTATTGCAAAAAGATTTTACAACTGTTCACTCCTTTTTTTTCACTGAAGCAGTGGGACTTTGTATGGTACTGTTTGCAGTCATGGCATGTGACTTCCATGGCTTGTACATAAATCTGACATGCAGTATGATATAGAGGTCATTTGTGTATTGCCTCCCTGTGATTTCCCACACTGAGGAAGAGAGTGCATGTCTTGGCTGTGGGCTTTACAGCATGTTCATAAGCACAACAACAATTGTACAGAGTACAGTTTGTACAGAAGTAAGCTCCTTTTTTTTGGGGGGGGGGATCCCAAACCCTAACAAACTACCAGCTGTCTGCAGTCTAACTATGCCCGTGTTTTAGCAGATGCTTTGCCACATTCCAGTCAACATTGCAAGGCATGCATGCTTGGCTGTGAACACTGACCAGATCAAGCAACAAGCTTATACAAGCACAAAGCTAATAGCACACAAGATATCGGCTGGTGTAGTTAGGCATGCAGTGTCTGAAGTGACCAGACTGACATGCCAAACACAAGACTGGGACAAATAATGAGCTATGTAATGAAGCAGATCTTGTTTGCAGTACTGTGTCACATATCAGCGAGCATAATTAAGCGCTAGTGGTACTTAGGAAGGCATAACAGAGTGCGATATTTTTAACTTTTAAAATAGCTGTGATGAGTAAATAGCATGAGAATATTCCCAAGAGTTATGCTGCCAAACAACAGGGCACAGAAAGACATGACACTTGTAATTTTGCTGACTACGCGTACATGGTTATTTCTAATAATGATTCCAACTGTGTGCTGTGTACAGTGTAATTATACATTTTCATATTGCATCATGCTTATACAGATATCTGAAAATGTATATTTAAATTGTTTCAAGCATGGATTGGTTGGTGTTGGCACCCTACAATTTAATGCACATTCTTGCCATGATTTTGTAATAACACATGATAATTCATGATTTATAATTGTGTCACTGCACCACGAAACCCATCTTAAGTTGGAAATTGGATGTTTTGAGTTAAATACAATCTATAGTGTTTCCTGATCATTTTGATATTATAATGATTGTTTTAGCTCAATTAGTAAGAGAGGTATGGCCTGTTGAAGGTCAGAATGTGGGTGGCAGCCATTTTGAGAAAATGGACTCCAAAGTTTCAGCATGCAGTACTGACCCAATGTCCTTAGCACACAAATGCTCTTTTTTTTAACCTAATTAAAGTTGGATTTGAGGGAGAACTTTGGATCTATATGATAATTTACAGTCTTAAGAACACTTTTGTGAAATTTGACTAGATCAGCCCCATGCACTGACCTATTTCTGCTTGTAGCTACAGACTGGGCATTCTGACTTGAGACTGGTTTCTTGGTGCAGTGACACAGTTGTGCTGATAAATATGCAGATTAATGTCAAAAAATAACACATTCTTCACAGAAGCATCAAGCTTCCAGATATGAATAAGTGACATCTTTATGAAATGCAGAAATAGATGGAGGCGAGTGGCTGAGTAGTCAATGTCTCGTGGTTCACAACTGAGTACTGTCTAAATTTATCATGATAAGCTCACGTCACAGCCAGCGCACAATGTAACATACCATGAGTGCTGGTCACACCCAGTGCACAATGTAACATACCATGAGTGCTGACACATCACACCCAGCACACAATGTAACATACCATGAGTGCTGGTCACACCCAGTGCACAATGTAACATACCATGAGTGCTGATCACACCCAGTGCACAATGTAACATACCATAAGTGCTGACACATCACACCCAGCGCACAATGTAACATACCATGAGTGCTGGTCACACCCAGCGCACAATGTAACATACCATAAGTGCTGACACATCACACCCAGTGCACAATGTAACATACCATAAGTGCTGACACATCACACCCAGCGCACAATGTAACATACCATGAGTGGTGGTCACACCCAGTGCACAATGTAACATACCATGAGTGCTGGTCACACCCAGCGCACAATGTAACATACCATAAGTGCTGACACATCACACCCAGTGCACAATGTAACATACCAAGAATGCTGACACATCACAGCCAGTGCGCAATGCAACATACCAGCAAATGACACCATTAATGCTGACAAGTTTTAGTTCTGTTTGAAAGATAATTAAGCCAACAATTTACCTGATTTTGTGTGCAGGTAGCCTTGGTGATATTTGTGTACAGACATGTCCAGATTTGTAGGGGGACCCAAAATATTAAATATCATTAACATATTCAGTACCTTGTGTGATTCATACTCAACATGAATTTGTTACATACCCGTACAGTATGTATTATACCAGACACGTTCTGAATTTTTCCTGCACTGAAGCACCGTGGAGTGTTTTCCTCCTAGACACGGTTACATTTTTCGGGTGATATAGTTTGCTCGAGCTGGGAAGTCTGTGTTCACAACTTCTTAAAAGTGGAACTCTTAGAATTATGAATGAGTTTGTATATGATTGGCCATGAACAAAGTTGATTTTGATTGTGGAGAAACACTATATGTGGTCGTGTTTGGAGAAGGAATGGCCTTCCTGAAGGTGCACACAGAAATGCAAGAGGTACTGGCCTCAGCAGGGTTTGATTTTCTTTAGAGAAATGCGGTGAATTGTGACATGCATAAATGCAGTGAATTGTGTCATGCACAGATACAAAGAATTGTCCTTTTTGTACTTTTCCTGTTGTTGTGTTGGAGTGAGCAACACAGATTTTAAGAAACGGGATGAATCTATATTTACCTGGATGGGATTTTTGTAACAGGTACATATAAATACTTAATAGGTACATGACTGTAACCTTTCTGGCCTAGACCTGAAATCTGGATTTTGAAAAAAAACATGGTCAGAAAATCGTTTTTGCAAAAGTATTAATAAATTTCTATATACATGTAGTGCTTTTTCATAGCATTTAAATACTGGAATACTTCAAACCTGTTGTAAACTAGAGAATACTGTATTTTCCCTCAAAGCTGAAAACAGCAGTGCGCTCAAACTAAATGTTTTGATATGATGATTGTATTATGTAAATACCAGTGATCTTTCATATGCAGGGTAGTTGGTTGGCTGTGTGGGGTTTAATGGTATGCAAGCAGCTTGGGCCATATCACGGCAGTTCATATGCAGCATAAACCCTGTGACAGGAACAACAGTGGAGTTTTGTATTTGGAGAAATCATTTAGGGGCCTACATGTATCATATATGTATGTAAATGGATGCAATTCACATAATAAAGATGGTGTGGATGCTTCTTAAAACTTGTATGCTGCTGGTAGAACAGCTTGGTTGATATGAATAGCCACATGAAGACCTGAAAAGTTTGTAGATTCCTTTCGTGGCTGTTTCCAGCAGAGTGAACAACCCCCAACCCACATCACTACTCTCAATGTGGCATCTGGTGAATGTGTGGCGCATGTATAAAAGGTTTTGGTGTTAAGAATCTGCATATAGCAGTACATACTTTAAGAGACAAAACCCTGTCACATCATGAGCTGCAAGTGGGGCACTGTGCTGCTGATTGTTGTCAGGGCACCATCAGGGAAATGTCAGGGCAATATCATGGAAATGTCAGGGAGGTGTCAGGGCAATATCAGGAAAGTATCAGGTCAGCATTGGGGAAATGTCAGGAAAGTGTCGGGTCACCGTGAGGGAAGTGTCAGGGCAACATCAGGGTAGCATTAGGGGATGTTAAGGCAATGTTCTACAAACCATTCTTGGGTGTTTTTTTTTCAGTCCCCTGACCATGCAGAATGACAGCTGCCCGTGTTTGCTGATGTTCATTTCCAGTTACTTGACTGTTGTGTCGTTTAGGTTTCTATCTACCACTTACTACCATGCATGCATGGGCCGCTAGACTTCACAACAGAAATGGCTGTCATTTCAAATCCAGGCTTGCAGGAGCATTTGCATCTGCACTTCCAGTCATAAGACTGATCATAAGGCCCATTCCTGCCGTGCATTTTGTGTACACTTGTATGTACGAACTTATGAACAGGAGATGCAAACAGCTGTGCAAGCCAGCTGAGTGCTACCCAATGAAGTCAATGTTCTTTATGATTTGACCACAGTTATCTCAAGACAATGTCACATTGCCTCAGAATGGGTTGGTGTGACAAAATTTGGTTAAGGTTTCAAGGTGAAATACACTAAACACCAAACTACATAAGTAAGCCAACATTAGATACAGACTGATCAAAAGACTTGAAAGACCAATGCAAAGTGTATGTCCTGCATAATGCCAAAACAAACCAATAATCATAATGATGCTGAAATATGTACTTCACGACCAATAACAGGTGGGGTATTTTCATTTCAACAGCAAGATTTCCTGCCATGAAGAAAACCCACCAATACAAAAGTTGGAGCAGGTGCAGCACAAAATAACATCGAAAGCCTTTGTGCCCTCTGTTGGCCTGCAGTTCTGCAAGAAACCAAGGCGCTGTTGTCGCAGGGACTGAGCCAATGTGCCGAGACTCGTTTGCTGGATCGCCTGCCACTCCTGCGGAAGCAAAAAAGACGAGCCGGTTAAGGTCAGCTGGGGGTGGGTGGCTTGCCTGCAGACAACAGCCCACCGCATCCCACGGGTGCTCGATCGGGTTAAGGTCCGGTGAATTAGCTGGCCAGACCAATGTAGCCAGTCCATGCGAGTCCTTTGCTGCTGCTGCAGGAATGTGGTGACCACCTGAGGTCCGCGTGGTCTGGCGTCGTCGTCCTGGACAATGGCGCCTGGTCCCTTTGGCTGCAGCGTTGGCACCATGGAGGTGGTGGTGGTGGTGGTGGTGCCAACATGGAGGTGGTGGTGGTGCCAACATGGAGGTGGTGCCAACAGTGGTATCATGACAACCCCCACAGGATGCCCCCAGCCGCGGACTCTGCCAACATGAAACAATCTGGCAACGCAAGACTCATCTGTGAAGAGAATTAACTGCCGACGTCTCCAAGCCGGATGACGCCGAGCCATCCATTGATTGCTGGCGTCCCGGGTGTCTGGGCTTGCTGACACTTAAGCTTCCTGTCTGGTTATACAGTGGTGTCACCGTGACTGAATGGGATGCCTACAATCGCCAAACTAACTTCACGAATCCCAATGCCTTCACACCTGCCACAATCAGCATTTCTGTCTTCTTGGAGGAATGGACAAACTGTCTTGCGACCTGTCCAGGAATACCCACCAGTCCCTCAACAAAGGCCGAATTGTATCTGCATCACAGTTGCTTTCCACATGCATTGCAGTTTTTCACCCATTTAGTTGAGCTCTGCCACCCGTGTGTTTGATTTCACACACTAGCGGCCGTGTGTGGCTTCACCTGCTGTGCTGTGCACTAATTTTCACACACAGTGACGTTCACTAGCTGTTGCACCATGAAACAAGGTGAATGCAAAGCACGTGATAGGATGGTGTGTTCTTGCTAGTTACACACGTCCGTGACCTTCCTGTCAAACTAGCTTTTTAGCAGTGTGTAACCATTAAGCTAGTGACAAAGAAAAAGCTACACATCGAATACAGCAAGTAAACACCAGAACACCCTGACCAATCTGGTTTTTATTGCTTAACTTCCAGTAGGTTAACAATAAGGTGAATGTCAGGCCGTAGGTGTTGTGATGTCACAACACAGGCTTCAGTCCCATCAGTCCTACCCAGTCACATTATACAGACACCAGGCCAACCAGTCCTAGTACTGTTCCCTATAGTGGCAGGCGTCTGGGAGGGCAGCTACTATAGATTGCGAATCTTTTAGGTATAACTCGGCCGGGGCGTGAACCGTCGACTTCTCGCCTCGGAAGCGGACGCTTAGCCACGGACTGGCCTACAAACGGACAGACAGGAATGAGGAACACGACGACAGTAATGCGACACGACACTTCCAAATGGCAGACGCAGTTCCGTGTGACAAGCGCAGCTGGACGCCCTATGACGTGTTCGCTTGGTACATTCGCAGGAACGCACACTCCACTTCTTTGATTTAGTAAATGCCTAACCCCTTTTTTTAACTGTTGAGGGGTTCTATGGTGGTACGATGGGTTTCTATCTCGTCACAGCCTGTCAGTCCACGCATGTTGGTTCGTTTAGAGGGGTAGTGCTTCCATCTCACGCTGATTTCGAACTACACGGGGATAGGGTCCTATGACTATTATCAGCTATAGTGCGCAATCACTGCGAGGTGAAAGCACAGTCCTTTTCCACAACAACAACAACTAAAATCACACTGAGTGACTGACAGAACCACCAGAAGGCGGGCCTGGATAGCTTCTTCTCTAGAGCTACGGATAAAACTAAAACTAAGGTGGAAGGTTAGGTTGCTGGTTCGAATCGTAGTGTGGCCTAGGATTATTTCCTGGCATTACACATTAACTCCGTTCGCCCATCTCCCCGAACATTAAACTGCCTGTCCGCACTGGCCATATGCATCTGGTGGTTCTTTCAGTACATAGGTCTACCCTAGGATGCTGTGTAGATGTATCGTCCTATAGGCTCTGCCCACTGTCGGACTGAGCTATCCATGCCCCATCAATCCACGTAGAACCAGTCTGGGAATGGACCAATACCCATGCTTCACGTGTTCTTATTTGGCTCGAGTTGGAAGCGTCTGCTTAGAACTTAAGATCCACTCACAGCGCGAGAAGCTGACTTGGATCAGAGAAGTATTTCTGAATGATGTGGTTGAGAATATAGTCTTTTGAGGATTTTATTGAGTGATTAGATCTATGTCGAATCGTTATGATGTTGTTTAGGTTGTAAATTGTGCAGCACCATTGCAATCGACGTACTCAGGATTTGGTGGGTCAGGCGGATGTAGTACTAGATCTAGTAGGCTTCTAATCTATTCCGTGCAACTTTCTCAGGAATAAACTTGGTTGGAGGGGAATCACCGAGTGGGGAAATGACTCCACGGTCCATGCCTTCACACTAGGAGGATGCTTTACGAGTAAATCGGCATGGTATATCCGTCTGTCCCAACGCGATGGAGTTGGGGTGATACCAGTCACGTGAAAGAATACTTTACAAAGCACAAATATTAGAACTAGTAACCTGAAGTTGCGTGGGTGGTGGTTTGATGCATTTTTTAAATTTTAATATCAGAATAGCATACTACTGCAGGATGCTGCCAACTGGCGGGATAGATGTTTCAGAGGAAAGTGCATGAAATTGGCAAAACAAAGGTCGGGTGTGGGGGTGGGGGGATACGCAGATCTATTGATCAGAAAAGAGTAGGTCTACTTAAAAGTAAACTGAAATGTGATTCGGTGGTTTTGTCAGTTAAGTTTTTAGGGGGCGTAGCCTGTATCTGATCTTTTGATCGATTCAAATCGTTATCTTAAAGGGCAGGATGTGTAGGTGAAAAAACAATTAAGTTGGGCTTAGGTGACATCTGACATGCACCACCGCTTGAGCAGACAATAGCTACACTTGTACAAACATGCTTGAAGTTGAAACAACATTTTTTGGTGGTACATTGAAAGTTTGGACCTTTTACCTTGTACCCTTGTCAGCCTGCCATGATCCGAGTAGCCTTTGCTGCTGACTTGACATTAAAGAGCCACCCAGTCACCCTCCCCCTCCACATTATTCTTTTCCTCCATAGTGCAGAATCCTTGTTAGGTGCAAGCAGTAGTTTCTTTTTTAAAGTGAATGAACCAAGCACCAGCTAGCTGTTTCACCCTATAATCAGAATATGGCAATGTGGATTTTAGGGTTACAGAATTTGTAGGTGTGATACAATAGCAGTGCAGTATCATCTACAAAGCCCCGGTCTTCAAGTTGTGAAGGGGATTCATGCTTGTGCTTGTTGGCAAGTCAGGGGAAAGGTCTTGTTGCCGCACTCGGGGCTGCTGGCACTAATGTGCAGTGTTCCTGCTTGCTGTTTGCACAAAAGATTTTGGAATCTGCTTTCTCAACATCAGCATGAATGATGTAATGAATAATGTAATGAATGATGTATAACTTTGTCTGCCACTCTGTGCATTGTATTAGTGTGACATTTACCCTTTGACCTGTCTGGTTTGTGCCTATGTGCCTCCTGCTAGCACAGCTGTCTGTGTTACCGAGACATACATGGCATCCCTCCCTCCCACAAAAAAGCCCTACACACACACAAAGCTATGTACTTTCTCAGACTTTTGAAACTAGCCATGAGAATAAGTCAGCAAATTATGTCCCGAATAGATAGTAACCATATAACCATCCTAGTTGTTCCAGTACAGTCAAAACTTTTCTGGGACCTCCACACAGAACTCTCTTATTCTGGGAACTATCTTTCAAAACTCTGGGAAAGTAGGTAGGCCTGAAACCATGATAGGGTGCTGATCCATGTTAAGTGGATTTTAAGGTTGGTGTGGTATAATACATAGTTTATTTGTTGGTTGGTGGGAGATTGTATGATGGAGAGGTCTCGCTGATTCTTTTAAAGAAGCAGCTATTTCACTCACTAGACCTCATGTTTTGAATTGTAGAATTACTGTTAGCTATTGCCAGTAGTGAACAAATTGAATAATTGAGATTTTTTTAAAGTTTGTTAAATTAGAGCACACAGTCCTGTTGGCATAACAGATTTATCCCGGTCAGTTCTTAAATTTTGAATAAAACATGATACACATATAGTGACTTTGATATCAGACTGTAAAAGTCTCGGAAAGTTACACTAACATTAAAGAGAGAGATTGTACCTTGGCAGTGACATAAATTGATAAAGCATAGGTAGATGTAGCTTTGGTTTGGTAAGAGATGCTGAATTATCCCTTCACATTAAGACGTCGGAGATGTGCTTGCAGGTCAGCGTGGAACACCTGGCTGAGGTGCTCATTCCCTCAGACTCCTCATCTTCATTAGCTTCACCACTGCAGCCGACCGGCTCCTGCCCATCAAAGCAGGCTGCAGATCTCCCAGCAGCTGTACCACTGACGGCGATACCGGTCATGGCAGCACATGTAGTTGCACTTGTCTTTTGCGCCTACATCATCTACGTGGCAGGACCAGGATCGAGTAAGTAGTCTGCTATGGCACTTGCTACACCGTCGGCTTTGCCGTATCGGAATAGCATGGGTCCAGGACATTGTAGCGCATTGTCAGCATTGCAAAAGCCAGCACACTAAGCATTTAAAGAAACATTGGAAAAGTTCAACTGCAGGTCAGTTTTGCAAACTTCAAGGCCATAGCTTGTTACTTTTGACAGCTATTTCCACAGTTAACCCACACAACACTTTTAAGAAAATTTTCAACATAGTAACAATTTCCACTGTTTAATTGACCAAGCACCATTTTAAAAATAAAATTCATGAAATATTGACAGTCATTTCCAGTGTTTACTTGTCCAGCACACTGTTGAGAATAAAATTCATGCCCTTTTTTAAAACTGTTAATTCATTGAGTTCATTCCTTCCAGAAAGTTCTCAAAAATACTATTATGGGATTTAAATGTCATGTGATCTGACTGATTATTAGGGCCAGTAGGCACAATGCAACTTCACTTCTTGCAAAAGCTTTAACTCATTCGCATCAACCATCCTACAATGCACGATGTCGCTGCAATCTCTGGTGTGATTTTACCGAATTTTAAAAAATTGTGAAAAAGAAAACCCCTATGAAAGTTACAAACATACTTCAAACATTGTTAGAAAGATAAATTTAAGTGGATAAAGGTTTTTCCTACCTGAAATCCATCTGTTGCTGATGCTGTGTGGAAGACTGTGTTGAATTACTTAACTAAAGTGAATGTGTTTATTGACAACAAACACTCGATAGTGTATTACAGCCATCTGCTGCAGTTGTAATCTATACGAATAAAAGTAAGAGCTTTCTGAAACACATCCATTAACTCAACGACATTGTAGGTTTTCAGACTGTTACTCCATTGCAATCGCAGGGGGACACAGATTTCGGCGAGTTTGAAATAAATGCTGCTTGAAAACTACCACAAGTTTAGTAATCTACTTTACATATTTCGGAGATCGGTTTTTGAACATCAAAATAATACAATCCTACTGAAAAATGGTCCTTCCTATTTGGTGTTACACGTAGTCACTGTATGCACTGTACGCGCCTACTCGGTTTCTTCCGCCATGACCTCCCCTGTGGTCTCTATGTACCTTATAAAAAATGTAGAAAAAATCTATCAATGATAAAAACATGACTCCAACGCAGGCTGAAAGAGAAATTTAAAAAGAATAAAATGATTCCTACCTGAAATCTATCTAGTGTGATTTCTGTGTACAGCGCTGCGTTGACAAGATGTATCCAAGCTAAAGGTGCTCGCGATCGCCATCACTAACTCCCAAACAGTATTGTGTGGTCTCGCGAGCACAGTTAAGAAGAAGTCGTGTATTGTGTGGTCTAAGGGAAGGAACTCAATAGAAAAATGATTCCGCTTTAAGAAAACACCAGTCACATCCCTTGTCAACCATCCACGTTCGACTTAAATATTTGTAAAAAGTGTTTGGACCAATCCTAGCGACCACGATCCCTTGCGTGGGAAATACTGTTCGGGCAATTTCTGTACTCCACAATCTGATTGTGTTAAGGCTTCTCACATCTATTACTAAAAAGTGCACAGAAGCGTTTTGCTTTACGTGTTTGTAGCACAATATATTGTCTTAGTTTTAGTATGTCAAGTGGGAATTTTTGTCTTTAGTCACTGGTAGTTTTTCTCCCAATAAGCTACAATCATATGACATAAACTAAAAGCAGCATTGTTCACATCACATAAACCACAAGCTGTGGTCACTGCTCACACCACATAAGCCACAGTCAGTGTTCACCATGTAAACCAAAACCTATGGTCATTGTTTACCACATACACCACAAACTACAGTCATTGTTTGCACGATGTAAAACACAAGCCACAGTCATCGTTCACACCACATAAACAAGCCACAATCATTGTTCACACCATGTAAACCACAAGCTGCAGTCCTTCACATCACATTACATCACATCAGTGTGATACATATGAGACTGTGTGTAAACAGTTGCTTCTAATTACAGAGAAGGTTGGGCATGAACTGTTTTGGACTGTATACAAGAAAGTTGTTTATTACACAGTTCTCCTAAAGTCGTGGACTTGACGTATGTTCCAGCCTTGTTCTCATGGCATCCCACGCTCATGGTGTTGGCATACGTGGCACTCATGTTTGAAGCAGTGTTGGTATTCTCACCTAAGAGTTGTCTAGTGCCACAGCTGTCACATTCTGTGAAAGTCACACTTCACTGGTCACTGGCAGTGATGACTGCACTGGTAGCTTTAGCTGGATTTGCCGTTATTTTTCAGGTAAGGGCCCTTGGTTTCTTTGTTTTCTCTGGGTCTGCAGTTTATTTGAAAAGAACTTGTTCACATTGGCATATAGATGATGTTTGATGTGATGCAGCATGGCATGTTGGTGCATTTCTGAAATTAAGATTATTCAAAAATTAAAAAAAAAGCAAATACGAAAGAAAGGAGTATGATTGTGCTGACATTGAGATTGTTTAGAAATGAAAGAACAAATGCAACAGAAAAGAATCCTTTGTGATTTACTGTGCATCATGCATGTCACCAGTGGTAAGCCTCAACTAAAATAGCTTATGTGTGGTGTATGTTCTAAATATTTTTGGCAACACTGCACTGGAGAATGTACAGTGAGTTTTCCTGTGTATCCTCACAGTATGCAGTTCTTCCTCATTACCATGCCAGTCAACACCGTTAGCCATTGTTTGTGCACTCCTTGTGGAAATAATGACTTTTCCAATTTTAAACAGTTGCTGTTGGTGCTGCACTCAGCAGAGTGCTCCTTTAAACTGGGTGGAAAATGAATAGACACAGTAACATGAAGTCTGTGTCCACCCAGGCTACTTTGTCCCCCACCCCCACCCCCCGGACTTTACACTCAGTGTCTGTCCACTCAGATCACACAGCGTTTTGTTTGCTGTTGGCTGTGCTCTGTGATAACAAGCCTTTCAACAGTGTTTTGCCCATACCTACATAATATAGACACACTCACCTGGCTTGTATGATTGTATGTGAATGCTATATGGCTAAACAAAGAGTTGCAAAAGTCTACTTGCCTGAATCCACCTTCACTTGCCTGACTCTTATCACACCCCACCCCCCAAACCCCCACACCTCCAGAAGAAAACAGGGTGCAACCATGGATGTAAACGTTGCAGTTAGAGAACTGATGAAACCTGATGTCTGTTATTGCTTGCCCATCATGTCATGGCAATACTCGGTCATGATCGTCCAAGATTGTGTAGAAATTAGTTGAATTTAGTATAACAACAAAGTAGAAACTGAGTACTGTCCAAACTTATCCATTCCTTGGATTATGACGGTTTTAACAAAGGAAACAAATGTGAAAAGTAGGTTCTCTAAGCACAGCATTAACTTCTAGGCTGCTAGCAGTCACGCATTGTCTGATACACTGCAGGTGACTATAGATACTGTGAGATGGCAGTCTGCCACCCTTTACTTCTGCCACCAATAGGCATAAGCTGCAAGTCAGTGCAATGGGCACAGTCTCGAAAATTTTCATTTGCCGATTGGGCAACTAGACCAAATTTTTATTTGTCTTACAAAGGGATTTGGTTGCCCCAGGTGGTCTGGCAACTGGCTGTGTTAAGGCCTGAATAATGATAGTATGAATGAAGTAATATACATATTTAACACAGCAACATTTACTGGTGCTTATGTGATTGTATATCTGCGTAAGTAACATTGTTTACACATTTCTGTTTTATGAGGCATTATTGGCAGGTGTTCATGGGATTGTATTTGCAGGTCAAAGAGAAGAACCAGAAGCAACATTTCACCAGCTGGCACGGCCTGTTGGGTGTGGCGACTGTTGGTTACAGCTGTATGCAGTTGCTGGGGGGGTCAGCAGTGAAGTTTTACCATCTGTCCTCCCGCTTCCTCACAATGCGGCTTGCAGACCTGAAGATGACGCATGCTGTGTCAGGGGTCGCAGCTTTTGTCTTGGTGACTGCCACTCTGATGACTGCACTTTACTCCAACTGGGTGGCTGAGCGAGTGGAGGGCATTGCCTGGATCGCATGCGCTCTAGCTGTGTCCTGGGTGGGCTTAGTAGTCGCCAACCAGGTGGTGGAGGCATACGCAGCACGGCTAAGGCCTCGTAGAACAAGGAAGTAGAGAAAGATTGGGAGTGGTTTGGTAGGCAGGTAGGTAGGTAAGTAGGTATGTAGGTAGGTAGGTATGCACAAGTAACATTTTAGGATAGAAAGATAAAAAGCTACATTTATAGAAATGATGGATATGAATATGTGCGTGTGTGTATATGCATGTGTTTTGTGTGAGTGCATGCATACATGTATGTTTATGCGTGCAGCCTAAAAGAGAAGACAAACATTCTCTTAACTCATTAATTACCAGCCATATTGAATTATGTATAGTTGGGGTATCAGGTTTCATGTTTGAAAATTCTCGTGAAATATAATTAATAAACAACAAATGAGGACAGAGCGCTTAAATTATCGAAAGATAACTCCAACAAAGGTACTGGCAGCGCTCACACATAGCCGTATGCAGACGCCTGTGCCCTAAAGGGAGCTTACCGTACCTAAACACGTAGCAAAGAGAGGGCCGAAAGAAAGGAACTTGGCAGATCCTCAAAAAAGATCTGCCCGCCCTTTCTTTATAACGGCGCTATTCTTCTTTTTTGAGGATCTGCCAAGTTCCTTACTTTCGGCCCTCTCTTTGCTACGTGTTTAGGTACGGTAAGCTCCCTTTAGGGCACAGGCGTCTGCATACGGCTATGTGTGAGCGCTGCCTGTACCTTTGTTGGAGTTATCTCGTGAAATAATCAAACCTGCTACAAACAAAAATAAAACCAATTTTCCATATAAAAATAAGGTGAATAATATTTATGTACCTTAATGTTTGCTGTATAGTCAAAACCAATCACCAATGAGGTAAATGAAATCCGATATCCACAGAACGCCAGCCATGCAGTATTGTGTAACACCATTTTGAAATCTAAGGGTACCCTCAAAAGCCCGTATGTTTCTCCTAAACTTCGATTCTTGGACAAAGGAAAGCAACACTGTAATTGGAAATGCCTAAACTACACATTGTTTCGTCCCTTTAAGTGGACTGTGAGAAGAACCAGGAATTCGTGATAGTTGTCGCTTAATACTAACAGCGACTGGCACTGAACGGAGCAAAGATGTGTTGCTTAATACACAGTCGTATGCGTAGTGCTGCGTAAGGCTGTACCAGTCGGGGGTGTGCAGTGATGCTTGTAGCTGTCATGGGTACGATGTGCAAAGTCTGGTGTGTGTGTTGTGTACGTTGAAGAGGACTTCACTCTGTGTGGAACAATTGTTTCAGGCAGATGCATGCTTGTCAACGGGGTCATGCTGTGATCAGTAATCAGTAATTAAAGGGGTCAAGAGAAATAGTGTGTTTTACACTAATGTGTTGTGTGCATGGCAGGTGGTGTTGTGTAGATGTTAGCGTGCAGCCCAAATGTCTTGAGGAGTTTAGCGTGCAGTTTGCACTATATTTGAGGCCAGTAGCAAGGGCTGGCTGAAAACAGATATTGTGGTGGTTCACAATTGCATGGGGACATCTGTAAGACATTCCCCAAAATAATCCTGAAAGTAGTGTTGATGGGGAAAAAGAAAGAAGAATGCCGCAGTTAAGTGTCGGAAAGAGACGTGGGGAAGGCGTGACTGCTGGTCCATCAAATCACCTGACCACATGAGGTCCATGTGAGGGCCAAGACCATGAAACTGCATGTTCTGCTTGGCTGTGACAGACACGGAAGCTAAGAGCCCAGCGACCATATCTTGCGGCTGCGAATTATGTTGATAGTTACACTTGTTTTTTCTGTGGACAAATTATTGGGCAGATAATGAAGCTGCGTGTTTCTGTGTCAGCTTGTATTTGCCCACGGGGGAAGAATTTTTTTGACAGTTGAGTTGCTTTATGTGACTGAATTTCTTTTATATTACAGTTAAATTTTCTATGGAGAGAACTCTTTCTTTTCAGAGATTCTGGAATAGATTAGACTGGGGGGTCGAAGTGGTTGCAGGAGAAAGTGATTGAGTTTATACGACGTGTTTCACCCCAACTCCTGCTCCAACCCTTTGTTTTTCGCGATCCATGCGATTTTCATTGTTTCATTGTGCCACTCAGGACCCACGTGACTTGCAGGAGGAGAGCGGGAAGGGAGGGTCTCTCCCTGATGGCGGTACAAACAAGGGAGTGTCGCTGACAAGCATGTTCCAGGGCGAGTCGTGCATGACGTGGTGGTGGCAGGAGGGGGGGCAGGGCGGGAATATCTCCATGGAAGACAGTGTTTTGATCAGGGCAGTCACAGCGACACAGTGTGTCGTCAGGTGTTGACTGTCGCTAGTTGCACCCTGAAGATCAGCTGTGAAGCCAACGTGAGTGGGACTGGTTCCTGGCCGCTAGGGGCAGGGGCCTGTCGCATGAAGTGGTGGCACCTGGCTATGGGGCGCCAAGAGGGGAGTGGATATAATGGTCATGGCTTATAAAGAACTGCATTCTATAACTATATAAGTAATTCTTTAACTATAGAATCAATTCTTTACTTATAGAATGCATTCTATAGTTAATGAATTCTTTAATAAAGAATCAATTCTTTAGTTATAGAATGAATTCTATAGTTATAGCATGCATTCTATAGTTATAGAATGCGATTCTTTATAAACCATGACCATTATATCCACTCCCCTCTTGGCGCCCCATACCTGGCAGGGAGTGGCAGCTGCCTTTCTTAACCGTGACACTGATGAGGTCGGTCGCTTGGGGGAGATGGAGTCCACTAGATCTGGGGCCTTGTCGTCAGGTGAACACGTCTTGTAGGCTAAACACCACTTCACGTACGCTGAACACGTTCTCTGCGCCACAGATAGTATGTTACAGCTGCTTAACCTGTTCTCTTTGCTGCATGAGCACGTGTTGTCTACGTAGGTTGTAAAATCGGATGAGATCGTCTGGACTACAATACATAACCCGTCACTTCCATTAGCTCCAGCTCCAGTCCACACCAAACACAATCCCGCTGCCAGATGCATGGACTCTGATCTGATCCGTTTGAGGAGCAACGCATGTTGCCCAGTCTTTGTTGCACTGTCACATGACTTGATCCCCTGACCGTTAGGCGGACTTACACCTACAAAGGGCTTGAGGCCGGAGCAAAATGTTCGCTTAACATCTTCCCCGACCCATGCTCAAACAAATACACTACACTGCATGTTCCAGATACGACTGTCAGTTGCGAAACACTTTGCTGCTACATCCGCCTACACTGTTACTCGTCAGAATGTAACAGTCATTCATGTTCGTTGTGAAGTGTGCACAGTTCGAGCACTGACAGGAGAAGTTTTCAGTGTCACATTGATTCACCTTTCTTCACGGTGCTGCGGGAACAGAAGCGATCTTTGTTTACCCAGTATTGGGATCTCACGGTCACGGCCTATCAAGAAAAGATCGCTTCTGTTTGAATTGTGTTCTATATAAGGTCTGGTTTTCACACGACGTCCACGCGCTCACAGAATTAGCGCCTAGCTGTTTCGATTAAGCAGCCTTGCTGTTATAAGAGGCGACTGTCAGACGCAACAAGGGCAAGAGATTGTGAAGGTTACAGTGAGTAAGCAATGTTACAAAAGAGTGCTGTTAGTCGTAATGAAGACAAGAGGCTTTGACAGTCACACGGTGACAATGTTCAGACGCGGCAAATACGTGAGAATGTGAAAGTCTGGGGGGAGGTGGTGCGTGACTCGTTCTCAGTCAACTAGTGTTTCTGAAGTAGTTTTACAATCAGATTATGTTTAGGAGATCAATTTTTGTGCAATGCAGGATTAGTGTCCGGTATAAATACGTACAGCATACTGGTGTACGTCATTCCCCCATCCTCTCCCCCCCCCCTTCGCCAATAAAGGATGGACAATTAAAACACAAAGTGTTTGAGATTGAAAAAAGACAACCGTAGCTCCGAAATACATGAAGCATGTCTTTTTAAAATAAGTTTGGATGTTCTGTCTGTGTGTTATTTGCTTTACACGACAGAAAACAAGCCAACACAGCTTTGGTGTAGGCGGCGTGACAAAAGGCATCTTAATTTGTGTCCATGGCATAACAGGGTTTAAAAATATCAGTGATTTGACTCCATCCGTTTGATGGCTAAAGAAATGATGGATGCTGGGCTCAAGCGTTCGTATCGGCGATGTTTCCGCCGGTTTAAGGAGCCGCTACAGACGGGTTCTGCTGTATCAACTCACAAGTGCAATTAAGAACAAGATTTTCACCCTGATCTTACCTCCTCCAATTTCCATCCCACATGCCCCACCCTCTCTGACTACACACAGCATACACATTCTCTGACTACACACAACATACACATTCTCTGACTACACACAGCATACACATTCTCTGACTACACACAACATACACATTCTCTGACTACACACAACATACACATTCTCTGACTACACACAACATACGCATTCTCTGACTACACACAACATACGCATTCTCTGACTACACACAACATACACATTCTCTGACTACACACAACATACACATTCTCTGACTACACACAACATACACATTCTCTGACTACACACAACATACACATTCTCTGACACAAGGCAGACCGACAGCTATCACAACTTGTAACTTTTCCCCTGACTTCTGTCCGGGGACGTTTAATCCGGTGCCAACTGCGATTTGCCCTCAGTGGCCCATGACTATAGTCTGCGATCACAGATCGATTTCCTCTTTCTCTTTGACCCTGGTGTGGTTTGTTCTTGTCAGTGATAGAGTGAATTATTCCCCCCCCCCATCCCCACACACACCTTCTTTTGCCTTCAGCACCAATGTGTCTGGATATTTTCGCTCTTTTTGCATAACAAGACTAACAACTCTGGGACGTCGGCTCTAAAGGGGCCCGCAGCAGGGGGCTGCCGAAAACAGCAGACACCAGATAAAGTTAGGAATAAACTTAGGGACATTAATCACAGCCCCATTCTATTCTCCACAAGTCGAAGCTAGTTGTGTGCACCTGATATGAAGAAAGAGTTTTGGCTAAAAAAAACCCCCACAACTTGATCACATTTAATGGTTGGCCTTTGTGACGCTTCAAGGGGCTGGTAAACGAGACTGGTTCAAGGTAACAAGGCAAACACACTCGCTGCTCTGTCGTCAAAAAGGAGACTGTTTTCATAAATCGTTTACATCGAACAGCGCAGCCCGCAGTCGCTGCCCAAAGTCTGCGCTTTCAGCCAGAAGCCAGAAAGACATCGCACGCCAGCCCCACACCGTGAACCAATGGCCCCTTTATACTTGAACTGAGGTTCGCGGCCAGTTAATATTATTCTACATGAAGGCGCATCAAGACATAGTGTTTGTAGTCCTGTCAGACTTCAGTTTGTGCTTTGCTCTAAGGAACAAGACACGAAGGCCTTGAAGACTCCATGATCTTGACTTTCAGACCGCCAGCTGTGACGCACACACCCTGGCAGCTGTGACGCACACAGACCTGGAGGGCGCACCAGTGTGACGCACAGGCAGTTAAAAAGTATTCGGAAACATTTAGATTTTGAGGTCCTTCGTAGTTTTTAGCCCAGAGTGTTTGTTTTTGTTTGTTTGTCTAACTTCTTTGTTTGCAAGATGTGCTTATTGGGAGGTGGGCTGTGGGGTTATCAGAAAGTGGGTCAGGTTGGTTCAGTTCCGATCTCTGTAACACCTGTATATTCACGTGACGCACACAGTCTGGCGGTTGTGACACAGGAAATCTAAACTATTGAGAAACACTTACTTTTCGTGGTTTTTCGCAGTACTGAGAACTGCAAGTTTTGAACGTGAAACACCAGAAAAACTAACTTGAATGCTTTCTAAGTGCATGCAGGTAGTCCTGTCTACATGTTTTCCCCAGGGTTTAGCCAGAGAAGCAATCAGAGCTTCATGCCGCTGTCTTTTCCTGTCCTTTGCTCCACCAGAAAGAATACTGTAGCTGGACTTTGGTTTCAATTGGCCCCAGCGCCACGCGGAGCGGGGTGGGGGTGCGGGAGGGGTCAGTGGGTCGCACGACCAACATAAGCTGTTGTCAACGCCAGTCGTCAACACGCCTCACCCACAGGACATCAACATGCGCGTACACTTTCTTCCCCTCCAGCCGTCTCCGGTAGAGTGGCGTCTGGTCCGTTTTCACAACAGCCGTCTGACTGTCAACCCCTCCCCACATTTTCTGTCACCTGGCACCCAGCTTGACGTAGCTAGTGGGAAGACTGTTCACTGTGGTAAGTCTGGCACCAACATACACTTTATTTTCCGGTCCTGTTTCAACAGAACTGCATCGGTTTCACACACCTGGTGCAGGTGAGAGGTTTACCAGTCTTGTACTCACCCCTATTCTCATCACTTTCCTGTCGCTGTCTTAAACCTGTCGCCCAGTGTCAGCTGGTCCATACGGCTTGCGCCCCTCATTGCTGTGACGTTTGTCTTTAGTTCATTACCCGTCCCCCGACTTTTCTGTCCGTTGTCAGCAGGCTTGCTTGTAGTAGAGTAAGCCAAGTGCTGTCTTGTGCAGCATGCATCTATATTTAAAATAGACCGAAGCTTTATGTGCTACACAATGGCTTGATACTAAATGAACACCATGGGTTGATATTGTACACCAAGGTCTTATATTAAATGAACTATTAATACTAAACGCACACTATGCCTTGTCACAGTATAGCAATTATTTCGATCCTCTCTTTCTCTCTTTCTCTCTCTCTCTCTCTGCTACCAGGTCTAGACCCTGGACCAGAATACCAATATAAACATAAAGGAATAGGAATGGTTTATTCAATACATTAATAGGGGCGTCCACCATTTCAAAGGGAAATGAGTATACATTATACACAATAATGTACATCAATTAATAACGCTGAACAGGTAAACATTTCCGATAACACGGTTTTTCTTTTTTTAAATGAGTGATACACACAATACAGTTTTCTTTTCTTATTATCTTATAACAGTAACAAAGGTGAGAAGTACTAGGAGAACTGTAATATATATGTATGAGAACAGTAACAGATTGGTGAAAAGTACTTTGTGAATGTAGTACTTTGGTGAAATGATAGTTCTGTAAGTCATCAGAGTACAAAATGAATTTCGTTTTCTTTGCGTGTTTATAAAATGAACACAACAGATGTTCAGGATTAATGTTTCTCAGTCTGTAAGGCTGAGCAGGTAGACAAGAGGCGTCGAAACTAACTGTTGTCATTATAGCAGTGAAATATTTCTGCATCAAACAACAAATACTTAGCAACATAATAATTATAAATATTGCCACAAAATAGTTTATAGATATAAAACTGTCATCGACGCACGTACTGCTGCTCTACTGTTGCCGTCCACAGGCCATCAGCGGAACATTAATTATAATATAATAATTATGATATAATAATTATAATATAATAATTATGGATATAATAATTATAAATATAATAATTATAAATATAATAATTATAAATATAATAATTATAAA
>SMGT01008224.1:545505-571042 GCA_004794575.1 Lanistes nyassanus | reverse complement strand
TAATTATAAATATAATAATTATAAATATAATAATTATAAATACTAAATACATCTTGTCGTCACGTAGGGCTTACTTTTCCTTTAACACGTCGTCCTTGCGCTCGCTCCGCACGACTGCCGTTAAGGTGACGACATTTGCGTAGGTGGAGACTATTATTACTGTATTACTATTTTTACATGGTTATCTTACAGCACACCGTGGCACGAGCCCCCATCCACCTACAATCTCCCACAAAAAAAGGAATAACAAGACTCCCCGTAATACGGTGAAAGAAAAGAGAATATTATTTACAGATAACGAGTATTACAACATTTAAATTACAACTTTCGCTGTTCATCGTCTCTTATGATACTTTTCCACCCATCTGTGACTGAAGGACGATCTGTTTCCCAATCTGTTGGTCAGTGTTCCGTTCATCTCTCCCTCTGTGTGTGTGTGTTTCATTGTTTTCACTAGAGTGTCTGTGTCCCTCGTCCGCGCGAAGTGTGCATAAAATGTGTTTTCGCGCGTTTAAAATCCACATTTTATTTATTATTATTTATTTATTTACAGAAGGAATAATAATAATAATCTAGGCTCGTTGACAGAATATGACTCCCCGGCTTTCTTTCTGGTTAACTAACATGTGTTTCCTGCCACCACTTGCTCTACTATCATAATAATGAAGACACACGTACCTGTTTCTGCACACACACCATGACCACGTGTAAAACACACAACACTTTCACCTGGTAGTTTGTACAGTTCACACGACGTACAGAAATCTGTTCTGATATGGGGGCGCCCCTCTCTATTGTCCCGAAGACTGACGTCAGAAAGTCCGTTTGGATGCTCCTGGCTAGAACCAGACTGGTACTGCCGATCTCCCCTCGTGTCCTTTGCCTCTGGACACAGCTCACTGAGAGACGCAATCGCTCTCCCTGATGTCCCTCGACCTCTGAACTCTCTTCCTAGAGCTCATCTGCAGGCAGCCTTCCTTCAAGGCTGGATCTTTGCCTCTGCTTTAGACGCTTGTTTGTCGGCGGCCCCTAGATCTCCCTTCTTTACGTTCTAGGCTTCATAGAGATTTGCCACAGCAGAGGAACACGTACAAGAGCCACACACCAGTCTGGGAGGATCCTACACCCTCGCAGATTTCCTTGCCCTAGGCAACTGGTCTACTCAAGCCAAGTGCCGTTGACACTAGACTTCACCCACGTCCAGTATAACGGGACACCTGGATTCTGCAGTAAGACTGAACCTATCAGCCTTCAGCAGACTTTCACCACAAGACACGTACGTCTCTTCACACCAGATCTCCAGTAGAAGGTTTGGCCAAAGATACCTCTCGCAGGAGTATTGGCGAAAAGATCTTCTCCCCGGAGTCTTGGCGAAAGATGTCTTGGCAGTTGCAGTTTGTTTAGGGGAAAGTGCTTCCACCTGTCGGTGATTTCACACTATAGGGGTGAGGGGAAGGTGGTGATTGGGGGCTGGGGGCGTGCTCTGATTTCGGCGGCCAAGCTGGTGATGGTGGAGGCTGTTGTTCTGGTGTCCTGGCTGCTGTGGTTTGCTATTGTCGCTCTCCCTGCTGACTGTTAATTCCTACTGACCTATCCCTAAGTGCTGGATGTTGCATCTTCCTTATATTCTACTTTTTTGGTTAGGGTTAAAGTTCCCTCCCTTTTTAAATGACGCTTTGATTTTTTAAAAATTATTTTTAGATGTGTCTTGCGTCATGATGGCTATTTAATTCCTGGACTGTAAGCTCAAGTATGTGCTGCCAAAGATCTTTGGGTGGGTTAAGGGCTGATTTCAAATTTAGTGCCAGTCTATGTTTGTTTAGTGCTTCTTTAAGGTTTTCCCTTTCTTTGCTATTTAGGTTGCACTCTAACAGTATGTGTGATGTGTTAAACCTGTCACCACAGCTACAACTTAGTGGATTTTTGTACATCATGTGGTATTCGCCATTTAATCTCATTCTGCTTATTCTTGCCTGGTTTGTTCTAGTAGATTTCAATAATATTAGACTGTTACTTGGTAGATCTTCTATTTCCTTTCTTGTTCCTTTGGCTTCTTTTATGTTGTTTTTTGTTTGTTTGTTTGTTTGTTTGTTTTTAACTTGGCGTTTGTAATCCAGTCCTTTTATTCTAAACGTTTCATTCTTACATTCTTGCATTCACATACACTTGGTCATCGAGATAATTACATACACCAACCAATCGGGACAGAGACAGCAGAAGCCACACCCCGTGTTGCTACAAGAACACGGCCCTAAGTGGACACCTGGCAATCACACCTCCCGTCCTCATCAAAGCCCCTGGTGGTCGACACTATGCGTCAGCAGCTTCTTTCTTATGGGTAATCCCCCCCCCCCCACCGGTAAGCTAACCTGGCCAGCCTGATACCTGCTCTAGAGCTAATGTCCCATTCCCAGCTGTGCCTCAGGGTAACACCTTGCCCCTTTCTCTAGAGCCAGCACCCTGATTAGAAGTGTGAACAGGAACCTAACCTGGCCTGGTGATGACGTGAGCGGCTAGATGGCGGCTTGAACAATAATGTGACTGGGTGGGACAACAGTCCCAGTGTGGCAGCACATTAACTTGTCTCAAGCAACACACTCCTGACATTTCTTTTGCGGCGGGACGTTCGGCAACAAACACCCACCCACCCTTATCTCTCACATAAAATAGCAGAAAGACCCATGAAGTCATAAATAATATTCTATACTTCTATGACACATCATGTTACATGCATCTATGAGATATAGTGTTGTTTCTGTTTCGGAAATGGAGAGTGCTTCCATCTCGCAGTGATTTCCCATTGTGGGGGAGGGGAGAGTGGATTTGGAGGAAGGGAGGGAGGGAAGGGATCTGCAGTTGGGTGTTCTGCTGGTGGTGTCTGTGTGAAATCCCTCTTGTTGGTCTCTTTTCTGGATTGTAGCTTCACCTAGCCTGAGTGGTGGAGTCCTTGCTGGTCAGTCCTACTGCCGCCCTGTTCCTGCACTGTATTTGTCTCTACCTCTACGGTCCTCCTACATGTGATACTGCTTTAGTTTAATACATTGTGATTTTACTTTCATGATCACCAATTTACCTTTTTCCTAACTTACTGCATGTTATTTTAGCGGTTTACACCACTGTTTTAATTTTGTATTGTTTAAATATATCTAACATCTGGGTAGGTACTTACTGCCTGCGATGTCAGTGCCATTATGTATTGCCTTATCTTCTGTGGAGGGTTCAGAGAGGATTGTAGATGTAGGACAGGGTTGTAGTTGTACATAGCATTTCAAAGTTTATCCCCGTCCTGACTGCTTAGGCTACACTCTAGCAGGACATGCGGTGTGCTGTCTGTTCCCAACAACTACAGGTCACTGGGTCTTTTTGAATCAGATGGTAGTCTCCATTTAATCTCATTCTAGCTACTCTGGTTTGGTTGGTTCTGTTGGAATAAAACAGTGTGAGCTCGTTATTTGGTAGTTCTAATTCTCTCCTGGTGCCTTTGGCTTCCATTTTTGTCTTTTCATCCCACTGTTTTTTTATAGCTGGTTTTATGGTAATTTTTCTCTCTTCCGCTGAAATGCGTACATTTATCTGGAGGACGTTGGTGGTTGGATTGTCTTTACTGAAAGTTTAGCCAATCTATCTGCTTCCTCGTTTCATTTTATTTCTACATGAGATGGCGCCCAGAAAAAAGTTTATTTTAATTCCTACGTTATGAAGCATATTTAGAAGGTTTAGAATCTCGTAATTATGTCCATTCTTTGAGAAGACTGGTTTTGAAGTGCCTTTAGTGCTGACAGTGAATCAGAGACAAATAGAAAGGATTTTTCTGCTGCGGATTTTCTGTTCTGTAGTGCTATCAGCCTAGGACAGTGCGTATTGCTACGAGCTCTGCAGTGAATATAGATGTGTGGCTAAGGAGCTCGGCTACAACACTGGTGTCTTTGGGTGCATAGACTCCTGTTCCTGTCGTCTGTATATATCTGAAAGTTGTCTTCGTAGGTGGAGTTGTTTTTGTCTGAATTCTGTTTGTATTTTGATGAGCTGAGTTTGGGGAGGTCTGTGTCGATTTGTGGTGGGTATAGTGTCCAGGGAGGAATTTGTGGGCCTGTGCCTGGGTATGAACCTTCGATGTTAATGTCTGCCTCTGGTGTGCTTCCTATTTCCGACACATTTCTCTGCTTGGTTGGTTGTGGAGTGGGTTTTCCTGTGCGATGTTTGTGCGCCGTTGTTTGGATGTTTGACTGGGTGATCTGCAGGTAGACACCGTATCCTGTAATACACTGTATTGATCCTGTCTCTGCCAGCACTTCTAGATCTGGGATGCTCATCGGGACTCCTAGTGCTACTGTTAGTGCCATAGGCTGTACAGATTGAGGTTTGTTGTACGAATTGCGCTGAGGTGAATTTACGAGAGGTGGTGCTTACAGTACTCATATCACGCGAGCTTGGTAAACGTTAAGTAGGGATTTGGGATTTGTGCCCCAGCTGTTCCCTATTTTATTTACATACAGGGACCAGTTGGAGGTTTCTGTAAAAATAACTAATAGAAATTGTATTTGAGAAGTATATCTTATGACTTTTTGGTTTACTATTAATTGTGGAAAATCTATGAGATATAATGCTACTGTATATTCACGTACATTATATGAAAGTTAAATACGTGATATATGTAATGGTATATATGTCGGTAATATTCTACAGTAGATGTCATGCTTTTAACTCCTGCTGCTGGAACTGTGGAAAGTGAACTTGTGGTGTACGTCACAAATACAGTGTGTGGGTGGCGTGATGCGAACCATTTTTTCTGATGCTGCGTGGGAAGCCCTTACCTCGGACGCCATAAAGAGAGAGGTTTGCGCTGACGTGACCACAAAGCTGCTTGTAGCGTCACAAAGGACTGTAACCCGTGACATCACACCAGAGGCTGGTGCCTGATAATCAGCAGGTGTCAGCATGTCGACGTCATGCCCCCAGGCGCCCAGCGTGCTCAATGGGGAAATCCTCAACAGCACCGCCAGCAGCGTGGACTACCAGTGTCTGACTGGCTTCTACATGTCCGGCACCAGCAGCCTCCGCTGCACGTCACAGAACGTCTGGGATCACGAACCGCCCACCTGCAGCCCCATCAGGGACGTCGTCACTGTGTTCCGTGAGTGTCTGCACCAGGTCGTGATCCACGCAGTGGGGACGGTTGGTGTCCGCGTGGTCGGTACTTGTGTGACTTGTAAGATTGTGACTGGTTGTGACTGGTTAGGACTGGTTGTGACTGGTTAGGACTGGTGTCACTGTGCAGATCTCATCGTGGGGACTGTTGCTTGCTGGGATTTGTATCAGAGTGTACGCGTGGCTGTGATACAATACAATACAATACAATACAATACAATACAATACAATACAATACAATACAATACAAATACAATACAAATACAAATACAAATACAAATACAATACAATACAATACAAATACAAATACAATACAATAGATCTGTACTTATCCATTTCGGAAATTTGAGATGTCTGCCATACAGACCGAGCATATCAACAATTTGTAAACACATAGTTCGCACGCACACCACACCACATCACACCAAATGATCACACGAGCATGCCCGATTATACAATAAATGTTACAAACGTCTCACCTGTCATCTCATTGATCATATCACCACTCATACCCCATTACACAATATGTTACAAACGTCTCACCTGTCATCAGCTGTGTACACAGTCGGGTACTCGTGGCTGTGATTTGTATCAGAGTACGCGTGGCTGTGATTTGTATCAGAGTACGCGTGGCTGTGATTTGTATCAGTGTACGCGAGGCTGTGATTTTTTGCCAGAGTACGCGCGCCTGTGACTTGTCATGATGTGGGCAATTAGTGGACGTGATTGTCGCTGTGCTTACAATCGTTGATGGGGATGTTTGAACTGTTGACAGAGTCAGAGTTGTAACTGCTCTCCCAGTCAAGTACGAGTAAGCGCGCATGTGTGGGCGAGTGTTTGTGCGTGCGCGCGCGCGGGCATGGGGGAGAGCGCTGACATATATTGCTGGTGTCTGTGTCTCACAGCGGACTGGTGGCTGATAGTCGCAATCATAGTGGCGTGTCTGCTGGTCTTGGCCTGTTTTATCTGCCTGATCTGTTATTTCTGCTGGTAAGTAGTGGTTAGCGACATCGAACAGAGCTGAACACACTTTTAATGAGACCCAGTGATCTGGGGCTTTTCTATGTGCTCATGTGTGTTCTACTAGTTCTGGGTTCTACTCAGTGTCTACCTGAGCCACCTGTGCGTACACACCCATTCTGTGCTCACTGCCAAGCGATACCGTGCTGAAAAAAAGTCTAGCATTTTGAGTTGTCTGTCGTACTGTGAGCCATGATCTATATATATACATGGAGTTTTGACAGAAGTCTACCATTTGAGCTGTCCGTCGTACTGTACGTAGGCTCCTGGTGTTTCCAGCGGTGGTTGCCGAGCAACCAGAGTACGTCCCTATGACGACCATGATGCCAGCTGCTGCGCGTGCTGTGACAGAAGACGCCACACTGACATCTCCGTGGAGGAGTCTGGCAGGTACCACGCCATACGTTTCTCTTCCGACACCAGCAACCAGGGCGGCGTGTTCTTCGTACCTGTCAGACTAGTACAGGTATGTCCGGTAGATTCCAGTCCGCCTGACGGCACACATAGGCGAATAATGACCAGAGACACTGCCCATAATCAAGGAGGAGGTAGTGGAGGCAGTTGTGTCGCCACAGGGAGGCAGAGCACCAGGGGAAGACAACATCCCAACAGAACTATAGTCCACGACGGAGGGGGGAGATGGGGAGGTGCCGACCACTCTGCCAGAAAATCTAGGAGTGTGCCTTTCGGTGTCTCAGCCCCATCACGTCCCCTCATCGTCACTTACTGTTTAGACGTCACATCCTCATCTGTTACCGTCATCGCGGTCACAGACTGATTACTTTTTTGTGTGTCAGGGTGCCGACTGGCAACTCTGGGACGCCGTGTCACTTCACATCCCCACCAGCGGGAGGACGACTACACGTCCCGCTACGCAGCACGCGCGTGCGGCCAGTACCCAGACAGGTGAGGCGAGCGGAACCAAGGGGTCTCTTGGCCTGGAGAGACTGGCCAGACCTTGGAAAGGCACTGCTGACATCGTCCCCACCAATTCTGCCAACAGCGACCATGGTGACGTCATTTGGAAAGTAAACTCCCTGTCGCGAAAGGTCAGTTTCTTAGACTTAAAAGCCACAGCGGCCTCGAGCCTACTTAATACTGGGGCCATCAGCCTATTTAATACTGGGGGGGGGGGGGCGTCAGCCTCCTTAACACTGGGGCCCATCGGCCTACAAAACACTGGGGGCCGTCAGCCTACTTAATACTGGGGCCGTCAGCCTACTTAAGACTGGGGGTCGTCGGCCTACTTAACACTGGGGGCCGTCAGCCTACTTAATACTGGGGGCCGTCAGCCTACTTAATACTGGGGGTCGTCGGCCTACTTAACACTGGGGGTCGTCGGCCTACTTAATACTGGGGGCCGTCGGCCTACTTAACACTGGGGGCCGTCAGCCTACTTAATACTGGGGGCCGTCGGCCTACTTAATACTGGGGGCCGTCGGCCTACTTAACACTGGGGGTCGTCGGCCTACTTAACACTGGGGGTCGTCGGCCTACTTAACACTGGGGGCCGTCGGCCCACTTAACACTGGGGGTCGTCGGCCTACTTAACACTGGGGGCCGTCGGCCTACTTAACACTGGGGGCCGTCGGCCTCCTTAACACTGGGGGCCGTCAGCCTACTTAACACTGGCGGCCGACGGCCTACTCAACACCGGGGGCCGTCGGCCTACTTAATACTGGGGGCCGTCGGCCTACTTACCACTGGGGGCCGTCAGCCTATTTAACACTAGGGGCCGTCAGCCTACTTAACACTGGGACCATCAGCACGTCTCTGGCAGAGTCAAGATGAGCGGCACACCCTCTTATAATAGTCGCACATAACTGATGTGGATATGGGAATGTGATGGTGTGGGGAGAATGTTTTCGGCAGACGAATCCATGAACGGCCAGCTTCTCTGATGACCCTTCTGCAGTTGGCGGATGCTGTTTGGCAGGTGTGGCCGAGAACTCTCCAGGACAGTGTCAGGAGGCTGGTCCACAGCTTGAAGCATTGTACATGCCGTGTTTAGCTGCAGACGGAGGACTACACGGGGTTACAGGCAGTGCGTAGGACGCCATGAACACGAGTTGCCGACCCTAGCCATTGTTTTACTTTTGAGTGAAACTGGAGTCGCGTGAATGAACACAGAACACTTTCAAGCTGTAAATTGTTGTCACGTCACTCCTAGGATATCACCTGTCACTCTTAGCTTAGCCAGCTAGCTCCTCCCCTTCTCTTCACACTTAAGGTATGTGAGTGAAACGCCATTGGTCATGACAGCTGCCCTGCTCCACCTAATCTGACCAGAATCGGTTTACTCAAGGTTAATGCATCAGAACGCCTGCTACTTAAGGAGGCAAAAACGCGATTAGGGAGAGATACACGGACACACAGAGAGGACCGGACATGTAGAGAGAATTAATGTAGGAGGACCACAAGAAGCGGACACGTGTAGACCCACGGACCTCTGCCCTCGCCAACTTCGCCAAAAACGTGGGAAGAAGTAAAAGGACTCCAGTTCTCTCGCCGGATACACAGGGTGTATTGCGCTGACACGACGACGGACTGACGTGAAAGGGACTGGATGTGCCTTATAAGTAAGGTCTGTTCTTGCCATAGATTATCTTAGAGTCTGGGACTCGTGTTGATATAAGATATATGGTTTTATCCTGCCGGAGACAGGAGACGTCATAAGCTAGTTGCCGGGCAAGTACGCTAAGAGGGTATAGAGTGAAGTGCGGTTCGTGGCCGTGTCATAGCTTTCTTGTTGGTTGTTGAATAGTTTTAGAGCTGTGTATGACAGTAAAGCCGTTGTTTCAGTAGTGACAAGAGTAGGTGCTCTGTTGTTGGTCATTTATTGATAGCTTTAGAGCTGTGTATCGCTGAAGTGGTTGTATCAGTAGTGACAAGAGTAGGGGCTCTGTCGTTGGTCACTTATTGATTCAGCTTGTATAGCTTCAGAGTTGTATATCGCAGAAGTAGTGGTTTCAGTAGTGACAAGAGTAGGAGCTCTGTTGTCGGTCACTTACTGTATGTGTATATTGAGCGGGATCATAGGCCAGTTTGATTCCCCCTCTGGAGTTTGATTATCTTCTTTGTCTGATACCACGTGGTATGACGTAATCAGGCAGCGTCTTACCCTAGACAGGAGCAAGGTGATTCTTTGTAAATAATCTGTAGATATATTTGATGTTGTCGCGTCGGTTAGTGTTTGAAATATATGTTGAATAACAGTTCGCTACAGTTGTGTGTTTTACGAGGGTGGGGGCTCTTGAGCTAGAAGTGTTTTGCGTGCGTGAGACTGAGCGAACGTGTCAGAGTATGAGAATCTTTTCCCTCGGTAGATTTCTCTAGTTATTCACATTATTTCATAGCGTCGTCACACTTTGATGTAGAAACCATTGACCTGAGGCAGTAAAGGTTTTGGTGACGATTGCTCAATTAAATCCACATTTTACGAGATCACCCTAAAAGTTTGTCCAGTAATTCTGAGAAGTCGAGTCCAGTAAGTTAAGGTACGGCCCGCCACGTCACAATTGTTACAGTTGGCTTTCATTTTATTTTGACAATGAAATAAACAGGCTGATTTTTGTCTTCTAAAACTTAATATCCCATACTTTACTTTTTTGAATAGTATATGATTCAAAGCGTATAACATCGTACGTCAGGCCCTGACGGTGTCACAGACTGTTTTTCGCATTGCAGACGCAGACAGACGACGACCTGCTGCTGACGGGGTCAGGGTCGTCTAGTGTTCCTCGCCCGTGGGACAAGCGTGCCAAGGAAGTGCACGCATGGATGCCACACCGACACCCAGTCCGTAAAATCAACACCAGCACCAAGTGACCACACACACCTTGCCCATAACATTAACACCAGCACCAAGTGACCTCACACACCTTGCCCATAACATTAACACCAGCACCAAGTGACCACACACACCTTGCCCATAACATTAACACCAGCACCAAGTGACCACACACACCTTGCCCATAACATTAACACCAGCACCAAGTGACCACACACACCTTGCCCATAGCATTAACACCAGCACCAAGTGACCACACACACCTTGCCCATAACATTAACACCAGCACCAAGTGACCACACACACCTTGCCCATAACATTAACACCAGCACCAAGTGACCTCACACACCTTGCCCATAGCATTAACACCAGCACCAAGTGACCTCACACACCTTGCCCATAGCATTAACACCAGCACCAAGTGACCTCACCAAATGCACTAACTACAATCTTCATCCTCTCAATCCACTCCGCTCTCCCTTTTCTGGGTCTTTGAAGTCTTCGCTATCTTCTGCTGATAAGAACATGGAGTCTTAGTTTTCTAGTTGTTAGTTTGACTGTATGCGTTCCATGTGCATCCCGCTATACACCGTCAAACTCTTCGTGACACATACAGTAATAGTTTGGAAGGGAACAACCCAAAGACGACATTCAACGTTTCAGGGCATTATCCCTGCGTCAGGACAACACAAACAGAAGGACTAGAACCGGGGACTTAAAAGAGTGAAGGCGCACAGAAGGAACTGATTTGAATAAGTAATTCTCCCTGCATTTACTTCTGTTAGTTAAAAGATCACTCCAAGTGCAGATGGCAGAATGCATGAGCATACGTCAAGTGTTGAGGGTTTCCCCATAACTATGGTTTTTCACAATTTATTATTGGGTGCTACGGTGTAACAACTTGCTATGCTTACATGCCAAGTGTTATGGTTTTTGTTGTAACTGCAACACTGCAGCACCCAACAATTCAGTGTGAAAAAGTGCACCGTTAAGGGAAAAGCCAAACATACAATGTACGTAAGGACAGTTACTGGATGTGTTCTTTCGGCTGAATTTCAGCAAATTATCCCAGATGATGAGCTGTGGCTATGAAAATACACTGTAGTGTGAAAATATATTGTTAGTTGATCTGAAAACATCAGCTCGAACTAGTAGATGTGACGGACAATTACTGCACAAAAGCCAGTTTCAACTATTTTGTAACGTGATTGTCCCACAACACTGATTATGCTTTTAAATAGCAGCAAGCTCTTAAGCTCATTCAGGCAAGGCCTTGATCATCTGAAATTTTATTTTAAATGATATTTTAGGGAAGTTTATTTTTTAAAGTTTCACCATCCCCTAAGTTGTGTGACGATGAATAAAGATTCTGATTCTCTGTCACACAAGGTTTGTCTTTATAAACAAATGTGATGGTGCCAACCGATCATTTATTTTCCAACACATTAAAGCAAGAAAGCATAGCAAATTTTCCAAGCAATTCTTGATTTGGGTCCAACCATTCACCAACTGCATCTAAGTTCGCTGAATTCTGTCACCTGCATGCGTTCATTAATTTGTTTAGTAGCTGCTGTTGACCGTAGCGAACAAACAGTGCATAGCGCTGACGTGATGGCAGATTGCTGGCTTGAGTTTCCATGGCAGCCATATCCTCCTGAACCCTTCCAAGCCGTGACAGACAGCAGGCTGCACACCTGAAAGGTGATAAGGTGAAAGGTAATGTGCAAGATTTCACAAAAGTGTAGTAATTATAACAAAACCATAACACTTGACATGTACACACCCTCACGAAAAAAATATGGCTTTATTCAGCTAAGAAGAAGATGAAGCCATGTTTATTATCGATCCCCAATAGACACTATCACCAGTATGAGAATGCAAGTGAAATAAGAGGAAAACAATGCTGAGAAGTGTATGATTCTTATTATGGTTACAGAAAGTTGGTTACAGAAACAATCTTGTCAAAAAGCAATGACATGATGCAGCATGACACAGAGTCCAAGCCCCATATGCATGTAAACTGTACTAAATTTATACCCAATAGCAGAGTTTTTCCATCTCTAAAAACGCTGTTTTGGCGATCTTGGACTAAGCTTTCCACTCCTGGGATGACTGAATAAATTTTTACTGAATGATGACATAAAATAGGCCATTTAGTTTTCATGCATGGGAAATTCCAGGAACTTATTCTAGAACATCTGTCATGACAGGAATAAGTCAGTAATTTGGTTGTCTTCCACACCAGGCCAGGACTCTATTGGACACAACAGGATACATCTACCTTTGAATTATTTCTTTCCACTTGTCTGGCAGGAGGCATATTTTATCTGAAACAAAACAGGTCTTTGGTAAATTTAACATAGGCAAAATGTTATAAATTGAATCTTTTCAAAGATATGGTTACAGCGGATGTACTTATGGTAACCAATGTTTCGTGACTGTGGAACTGAGTTTTAAAAAAATCAGTGCAGCAAACTATAGCCTTATAAGGGAAGAAACTCATGACTTCAAACTGATGAGTCTCTATGCAAGCAGCGTGGCTTTTGACAGCCCACCAATGCAAGAAATATTCTGCTGAAAAGTTTAGTGTAATGTCCGATAGGGCAATCTTAGGCAGTTTTAAAAAAAAGGTGAAACTTTATCCCTAATGTGAAAACACCAAACCCTTGAACTAGAGGATGTTATGGACAAATAGTATGTGAACCAGTTTCACAGTTTCACACTGTAATGTGATCAGTAGATTTATGCCACTGACAGTCTTTTGATAGATCATGTCCAGGTTTTTTGTTACGAAGCTTCTGTTGGATGTGTAAACAGCAGCAAAGTCAGAAACCGAATTTACAGAATTATTATGCTACATGCATGCTTACTTTTGAAAACTGTTGCTTTAAATGGTGTGTAGATCAACTCTGTATTATTTGTGGTTTCACTGTTTTTATTTTTTCGAAGCCAGGTAAAATCTTATGAACAGCTAACACCAGCAACCATTTTTCAAGAGCTGAAGGAGTTAACAAAATGAAATTACTGCAGAGAAGCACATTCATCGAGAAATCTGTTGCCTCTCTCCCTTCAAAACAGCAATGCACCAAACATTTCAGAAATATAATTTACTGTGGTGTACGCCCTTTCATAACAAGTACACTTTGAGACCAACCTATCTCCTCCAAAAATCTCAATGTATATTTATGTCTGGAAGACGTCACAGTAACAAACCATATGTGAGTGAGTTGTCTGCACTTGCACTGCTGTCTGCATCGCTCCATCCATCTTTCTCAGCATGCTCTGTAAACTCCTCTTCAGACATGGCCAGCACCTGCACATACCAGCAAAAGGTCAAAGGTCGGGTGCAGCACCCTATGCACCCAAAAATATCAGTGTGAGGTGTATTCAAAGGTCAGCTAGTTCATGGCCACACACACACAGAGTGAACAGCATTCATCTTTCTGATTTTCTAGCTGCAATCTACAAGAAAATCTGAGATGTATAAGGCAGACTGCGTTCCACCTTAAATTGTCGCTACAAGGCAGGTGTCCCCCTGTCATAGATACCCTCAGTTCTGTACATTAGGAATGCTTCTATTCCATGGCATGACTAACACAATAGAAAGTGCAGAAAAGAAGAAAAAAATTTTTTAAATCCAACCAATCCAACAACAGAGCTCTGTAAATATTTGTTCAAACATCTATATTAACAACCAAAAGAAACGCAAAATGAGGGAGTTGGTGATTTTATTTTTTGCCCTTTTATTCAAACACATTTGACTTTGAGTCGATCAATTTTCAAGAAAATCGGTACAGTGAATCTTTGCATATTCTCAGATGTGTGTTCATCTGTCATGCTCAGAAAGCATTCAGAATGTCCCAAACGTCCGAATTCAGAGTCCAAAGTCAGTAGTGGGTGTGTCCCTCATTGGCACCGACAACAGCCTGCACCTGGCGGACATGGAGTGCACTAGACGGTTCACCACCACCATAGGCATGTTTGCGCAGATCTGCCTGAGGGCCTGCTCCAGCTGGCGAGCTGTTGTCGGCCTCGGTTGGACGGCGTTCAGCGCTCTCTGCAGATGGTCCCATAGGGGCTCGATTGGGTTGAGGCCTGGGCTCATAGAAGGTCAAGGTATCACCTGAACGGTGTTCTGCTGCAGGAAGCCGTGGTGGGCCTTGTCATGTGTGGGCGGGCGTTGTCATGCTGAAAGGTGAGGTTGCCATGTTGCTGGAGGCATGGCACGACGTGGGGCCTCAGCACCTGTTCCACATGGCCTTGTGCTGTCAAGCTGTTTCCTCATCCAGGGCTGATGTTCTGGAAGACAACGG
The DNA here is from genome assembly GCA_004794575.1 of Lanistes nyassanus. Classification (NCBI taxonomy): domain Eukaryota; kingdom Metazoa; phylum Mollusca; class Gastropoda; order Architaenioglossa; family Ampullariidae; genus Lanistes; species Lanistes nyassanus. Next base: position 556,771 of record SMGT01008224.1, on the reverse strand, counting down.
GGCCCACGAGTTGGTTGAGGCCAACTCCACCCCAAATCATGAGGCTGGGGCCTCCCCAACCTTGCATACCTCTCATTTCGCCTCCTCCATACTCTCATGCAGCCATCGGTGTGGCTGATGCACAAGCGACTTTCATTGGAGAAAAGGATGTCTTGCCATCGCCGCCATGTCCAGTTCGGTGCTGGTGGGCCCACTGAGTTCTTTGCTGTTGATGTTGTGCAGTCAGCGTTGCCCGTGTGTCAATTTGCGCTTCTTTTGGTTCTGAGTATATTTTACCAAGAGTGCTGTCCTGCTCTGAATCATGAACATGCCACAAAACAGCATAAGCACAAATGCCAGCTAAAAGAAATGCTTCATGGAGGTCTGCTGGGGGTGGAAAGCCTACTTTTATATCCTCCAGTTAAAGTGCTTTTTCTACTGTGAATAAAAGCTGGCTTCTTGGCATGCTGTAAATTTGTGGCTTACCTTGACAATGGCAAGCATCTCCTCATCTGTCAGCACACCTTCCATCCCCAATACACAGGCACCATCTGGTGTCAGCAGCTCCTGTCACACAATATCATCATCACTGACAATGTTAGGTCCTTTGAATCCAACATATATCAACATTACAAGGTCATACTGCTCAAGCCCATCATATACATTTAATATCAACAATACTCCTATGCAATATAAACAATGATAGATAACATTGCTGTCACATAACATCAACACCACCAGTAGATCAACATTACTGACTTAGTGGCTAGCAACTGTGATATAATACAATGTAGCAACATTTGGTTCACAGCACTTTGGTACATATTCACACATTACACTTGCTCTATATAATGTTACACTAGAAGAACCCTTCATCTATTTCGAGCAGTATGCTTAACTCCTCCTGGCCTCGCACCACCGTTTTCTTGGGCTGACACACACCTACTTCTGGACTCACACCGTTTTCTCGGCCTGACACACAACTATTTCTGGCCTCACACCAATGTTTGCTTGGCCCGACAAACACCTACTTCTGGCTTCACACCAATGTTTTCTTGGCATCCCACACAGATCAATTCATGGCCTGACACAACATCTGATCTTGGTCTCATTCACCTACTCTAGGCCATCACTTACCTGCTCTTGCAGGAAAAGAAGTTTGGCAGCTGTCAGCTGTGGGTCATCCTCAAGTTCCTCGGCCACCTCTTGTACAACAGACATGGGGATGTCTACCTACACACGAAGCAATGGTAGAAACTTTCAAATGTCTTGTACAACAGACATGGGGATGTCTACCTACACACGAAGCAATGGTAGAAGCTTTCAAATGTCTTGTACAACAGACATGGGGATGTCTACCTACACACGAAGCAATGGTAGAAACTTTCAAATGTCTTGTACAACAGACATGGGGATGTCTACCTACACACGAAGCAATGGTAGAAACTTTCAAATGTCTTGCAGAACAGACATGGGGAAAAAAACTCTTTTTGCACAACAAACGCAGGAAGATCTACCTACAAGAAAAGAACTACAAAATTGGCTGTATTAGCAGAAAGAGTGGCTTTATTACCACACAGAGTGGCTGTATTACCACACAGAGAGTTGCTAATCAGTCAAACCTGCCTTGTACAGACACTCTTCATTCCACCCAAAAGTGTCCCTAGATAGCAGGTCCCTTCATCAAAGGTTCCCCTAACTGGTAACCTAGGAGCACCCGTACTTGTAGTACAAGTTGTACTCAGTATAAAGAATGATCACGAGATGAAGAGATACAGAGAAAGAGAGAATGAGCCCCCAACAAAGATGAACTGAATGAACTACTCATTTTCAGGTTTCCAATTTTCAATGGATTATTCAAATTTAAGATCGCAGATTGCCTTTGAAACTGTATTTGTTTCAACTGACCAATTTTTGACTCATGCAGAGACATGCAAAACTGAGATTTAAAACAGATTTAAAGAACAGTATATTTCTTTGCAATGACAGCCCTTAAAATTGATGATGTATTTACTTTATCGCCCCCTTCACACACACACACACACACACATAATGCAGATCAGAGACAGGAAAAATGAGGGAATGGAAGGTAGAGTCGTGCCTGTACCAGATATCTACTAACTATAGATTCCTTGATCTTTCTGTGCAGGACCAGTCCTACATGGATTCGTTAATACCTTAGATCATCTTTCTCTTCTTGGCATACACGTATTTCAGATCAGAGGAGCTAGTGTTCTCCCATTCTCTTAATGCATTCTCGTGAACAGATTTGATGCGGGAAATCTGTATCTTCCTGCATTAAAAGTTCTTAGCAATATCGTGCACAGACCTACTACATTGTACTTGGTGTTTTAAAAAAATTCATGCTAATCAGATATTAGAATTTTTCTTTTTCGCCACAGATGATTCCATCTATAATTACAGGCTTACTGACCTTAGCAGTAATGAGTGAAGGCAAACATTTAAAAACAACCTCATGGCTACAAATTCTCAGAACTACGGAGTCATATATGTATGAAAATGTTGAAAAAATGTGGTAGAAGTCCGAAAAACATGTAAATCTGTCCCCTTGTGACAGGTAAAGTTTGAGTTATGTTCCCAAAGTCCCGGTCCCAGTCTGTGTTTGGCAACAGCAAGTGTCTGATGGTCTGAAGTCATTGTTGGAAACTAATCCATGCCAGTCACAGGTGTCCTGAGACACAAGGTGTCCCTTGGTCAAAATGTCCGAACAAGGCAGGTTTCACGGTCTCACCAAATGAGAGTTGGTTATAAACGTATTACCAAACAGAATGTAGCTTTATCACCATACAGACAGCAGCTATTCTGACACCCCAATATCAACTGACTATGTTGCGACACAGTCACTTATTCCACTAAAAAAACAAAGCATTGCTAAAGCATCAATATGGCTGAAAAGAAAGCATGCCAAAACAATTTTCCCCACATTACCCATGTCAAGGTATGCATGTGTCCACATGCTGTGGATGCTTGACAACCACCACATCAACGAACACAATTAACACTCTGACACCTCCTGCATGCCTTATTTAAATCAAGAAGAAGCATCCACAGGCCGCGGGATCTGACCATTTATGGGTTTCACAAGGAATGGTGACCAAGTAATGCATAATCCTTGCATGAAACACACATGGTTTTTAAAAAGTAGCAGTAGTTGACACTATGTGCAGAAGACATGATTCTTGTGATAGAAAACATGATTTCTGTGATAGAAGACATGATTCCTGTGATAGCTTCGGATCACAACACTGCTGTCATACTGTGACAGCTTCACAGGCTTGCAGTCAAGATCACATACTCAATGTTTTGCCTGGATGTACAGGTGATAACTTTGTAGCACAAAATTTATATGTATATTGTATATTTAAAACATTCCCTTGACAGTTTTCATTGGGCATAAATTGCAGGCTGGGGGGGGGTGAGGAGAGATTTAATTTGACACTTACATGACATCCATGTATTCACTCAGTGAGACATCTCATCCCACTCGTCCTTGGGTGGCAATAACGTTTACTTTATTGTAGTGCCTTATTTTTCTTTATTGTATATCACTTACTTTTATGTTAATTGCTTTTTTTGTAAAAACAGTTCAGTAAACTGGCTAGCTAAGCTTCTTTTGCTGACACCAGGGCTTGGAATCACTCAATACAAAAAAGTCTGCAGCAACCAAAGGGAAGAGCAACGCGCACATGGCCCGGCAATCTCGGCTAAGAATGTACACACATTATAATAATTAAAACACTTACAAGTGCAATGGAGTCATCGAATTTTATCTATCCTTTTCTTGTGTGTGAAAGGGTATTTCTCATGTTCCAACACGACATTTCTTGTATCTGTATTTTGTGGAGTGGGAGGGGGGGGGTGAAGCAACATATCTAAGGAGATTTATGCTGTTCCCTCAAGATGAGGAGTGAAGCTGCTTCTTTTTTGAAGAATGTAAAATGATCTTCTTCTCCAGCCACAGCTTCAGACGCAGGTTAAAAGACCTTTCGTCTCCTTGGATCTGTTGGGCTGGCATGCCGTTTGAATCAAACAGGAATTCAGTTTTTGCAGTAGCTGGAGTGGCAATACCATTATTTTCAATTTGTTTCTGGTCTGAAAGTTACCCTAACCCCTTCCTTTTTTAAGAAAAATACAAAATATTGCTTTTTTGTAGTTTTTCTCTCTCAAAGCTTGCAATAAGCAAGGACAGGCTGGTGTAGTTGTCTGAAGTGAGCAGATAACAGTTCACGGCCAACAATCCCAGCCCTGCTAGAACCACAGAACCAGTTTATTGGTCTTGCATCTGAAGACTGACCTGTTTCCTGCAATAACCTCACTAAACTTTGTCAGCTTGTTAGCATTCTGAAATGACAGCTATAAGGGAGCGATATGAACCTGATGCATACCAGTTTGAGTGCGTTCAAGGGCGGTAACTATGATATTTTTGTCTCATTTGTCTTCTGTACCATTGATCAGTGATTAAACCAAAGATTCACAATCTCTGATTAAGCATTTGGCTTTACCAAACTCATGCATGATCCACTTAGAAATATATGAATAAAGGAGAGGCTCGTTTTCAAAAGTTTGTGCGTTATTTTCAGATTTTTGTATGTGAACACATACGACTATGCTTATCGGGAACCTAGATTCATGCAGTCCCTGTTTGTTGCCATTGATGTTGATTTTAAAGGCTTCAGTGAAGTCATGTGTTTTCTTTACAAAATATCTGCATTAATTTAATTTTTGTTGAAAGATAGCAACTCTCACTAGCTGCCAAAAGATGCTAGAATAAGCTTGCAACAGTGAGCATCATTTCTGTGGGGGAGTACCAGTCCCCAGACAGTAAACTCCCACCCTTGACGACTATTTCAGAAGTCGGAAATTCCAAATGAGTTCATTGCGAGATTCGAAAATCTGGTTATATTTGGAAGAATTTCACATGTGAACCATGGATTCCAGACTCTTTTTTCTTCCCAAATGAATCGTTGTCACTTGTATGATGCACCACGTCAATGCTCTCCAACATTCCTCAATTCTGTGCTCGCCTTACTGACAATCATTCGTGACTGGCTAGACTCAAGCCAGAACCTGCCAACTGTGCCATTTAATGATTGCATATTTGGGAAAAAGGCTCTTCTGAACCACTTAAAAATAAATTAGCAGCAGAAAAATAGTTACGCATAATTATTTTTTTTAAACCGCGAGAAAATTCAAACATCACAGACAGAAAGTGCTTTCATTAAGGCCTTCCTACACTTGCAATGTTCTCAGCAATATTTACCATATATGGAAGTTGCAACGTTGAGCGAAAATGTTGCAGGGAGGCCTCTCAACATTTTAGGGGATACCACGCCACGCTATTTTCCAGCAGGGGCTCAAAATGTTGCAAGTGTGTCAGCCAATCAGAAACAATCCTGCTATTTAGTGCAGTGTGGTCTAGCGCTGGTCGTGATCATGTTAGGCCTTCGATTGATAGTCATCTGGTCAGAAAAAACGATTTTCCAGTTAATTGATCTCTTGCAGCACCATCCCAGCATATACGAAAACACATCCCCTGACTATTCAAACAGAGATTTAGTACGGGATGTTTACCCGTCAATTGCGAGACGGCTGGGTCACAAAACTGTCGTGCGACATTCGCAAGAAGCGTCTGCTTTCGGTGGAGTCGTGTGGTGATATTCTTGTAGAAGACACGTACACGTGTGCTCCCAACTGGTTTCGACGAACAATGCACTGTGGAACCCACATTCGTCTTTTCCGTTTTGTTTTCTCAGATTGCTGGGCGAAAATAAATGCAGTCGCAGAAGCTGCAGCGGTCAGAATAAATTGTTCGTGATCATCCATAGTGTTACTATTGTCAGCCCCTAGAGCGAACACATGATGATCGTGTGACGATCTGGCGGGTAAAATATTGCAGGTGTCTTGGGCCCGTGTACGGAGAATGCTCGGAAAATGTTTTCGCTCAACTTTGAGAGCATTGCAAGTGAAGGAAGGCCTTTAGCCTGCCGATTTATCAGTGGTAATTCCAAGCCCTGTAACATTGATAGTTTGACACACGAGTGCATGTCTGTTTGAAAGATCGTGTGCACCTATGGAGGGTTGAATTTTTATAAGGACGAGAACAATTTTATGACAAGTGCTCAAACGTGCAGGGACCTACATGCAGAGTTTGACAGACATGGCAACAAATTCAAAGCCACACAGAAGCACAATTCATTAAGAGCCAAAAAGACTGTACCATGTACCGTGTCATAATGGTTGTCAGGGAAACACTCTGCAAAACCATACATGTGCAGAAGATGCCAGTTTGCCAATTCTCCATATGTGTTGAAGATTTCCTCCCCCTGTAGAAAGGCCAAGGTTTCATCATCAAACAGTACAGGGTAAACACGAAAAGATTTCATAAGCGGGAAACTTACCTTTTCAGCCCTGTCATAACCAAGAAATGGCCAGCAAAGGGAGGCCACTCCTGACAGTACGATACATATTCCCACCATCTTCCTTCCGTCATCCCACCCACATAAATCATCAAAATTCATCAGAGTTTAAGTCAAGCAGGGACATATCCATTAAGAAACTCCTGTCACCAAATTGTCTACCAGACTACCATCACCAAAGTGATGTCCATCAACTACTGTCACCAAAGTGCTGTCAACCAACTAATGTCACCAAAGTGCTGTCCATCAACTAATGTCACCAAAGTGCTGTCCATCAACTACTGTCACCAAAGTGCTGTCCACCAGACTACTTTCACCAAAGTGCTGTCCATCAATTACTGTCACCAAAGTGCTGTCCATCAACTACTGTCACCAAAGTGCTGTCCACCAGACTACTTTCACCAAAGTGCTGTCCATCAACTATTGTCACCAAAGTGATGTCCATCAACTACTGTCACCAAAGTGCTGTCCACCAGACTACTGTCACCAAAGTGCTGTCCACCAACTGCTGTCACCAAACTACCCTCCATCAACTACTGTCACCAAAGTGCTGTCCACCAGACTACTGTCACCAAAGTGATGTCCACCAGACTACTGTCACCAAAGTGATGTCCATCAACTACTGTCACCAAAGTGCTGTCCACCAACTACTGTCACCAAAGTGCTGTCCATCAACTACTGCCACCAAAGTGCTGTCCACCAACTGCTGTCACCAAACTACCCTCCATCAACTACTGTCACCAAAGTGCTGTCCACCAAAACACCAGCTGCAATTGTGTCACCAGAGTCATCAGTAAGTGGCACAGTACTTCAAACCAGGGTAAAGCCAAAGCACACACAAGCAGGAATGTAATGCCATTGATAACCGAAACAGAAATGTTTGTCGACTAAATACACCTCTCTGCAATTGACTTTTCTCATTTTCTTCCTTCAAATCCTGTAAAATGCTCAGTCAGCATAAGCTACCTAAATTAGACCTGTCACATCATTAACTCAAAAATGATGCATGGCTCCTAGCTCCTGCCGCCTGGCTGATGTGGCTTGTTAGTCTTTTTTTTTCAAAAATTCATTTTAAAAAATCCCCCCAAACAATAAAAGGTATTTAAACTTGGTTGTAAAAATCAATAAACAAAGAAAACTCATGTCTTACTTTGTTTCTCGGACCTTGTTCTGTAATTTATAAATCCTTTGATGGAAACGAAACTGAAGTTGAAGTAATTCAAAACTCCTCACGATTCTTTATACACAGTCTGTTTGATACTTTTTACACCACGTGCTCACTTATTTTTCTCTTCGTAATCATTCTCTTGCGTCTGTCAGGCACAAATACTCTTGTCTTCATCCACTTTATCATAGTAAATTTGTAAAACAATGTCATTTTCCTCATCCGTGTGTAATTTGAAGAGTAAATCTAGCATTTCTCAAGTGACAGTTGACATACAGATTGCAATACACTCAGAAGCCAGAAAGCAGCCCAAAGGGCGCCACCATCAGGAAATGAATGCGACAGCCAGGGGAAACTACCAAATTCTAAACTGTGCTGCGCCTCTTCTTACTTCTCTGATCGTGCAGACAGCAACCATGCGCAGCGCATCAGTGTCAAAAATCAGACGAGCATTATTTTTGGCGACATGGTTCAAGATGTCTGCTACAGGAACCATCATTGGAGGTGTACTGTCGGAGTCCCCTGCTTCGTCTTCTTCCACGTGGGTTCTGTCCACATCCCGTGAAGCGTTTTGGTTGGTGCCTGCATTTCTGAAGACAGGCTCAGTGAAACTATAGGCCATGACGAATGCCACCATCTTTTTGTACAAGTTAAAACTTTGGCATGAGGGCCTGAAACATAACAGAAGTATATGTACACTGTGCCAACAGCAACTACAATTAAAGTTCATTGACAGTATGCATGCCCACAGGACAAACAGGCCAAAACTTTGATTTTTTGTCTTCATCTGTTTGTGCTTGTGTTGTCCTGATGAAAGGCTAATGCCCCGGAACTGTTGTGTTGTCTAATGTAGCTTGGCTCAGTTTGTTTATTGTTGTGTTGTCTAATGTAGCTTGGCTCAGTTTGTTTATTGTTGTCTAATTAGCTTGGCTCAGTTCATTTATTGTTGTGTTGTCTAATGTAGCTTGGCTCAGTTTGTTTATTGTTGTCTAATTAGCTTGGCTCAGTTTGTTTATTGTTGTGTTGTCTAATTAGCTTGGCTCAGTTCATTTATTGTTGTGTTGTCTAATGTAGCTTGGCTCAGTTCACTTACTGTTAACTTAAAACTTTGGCATGAGGGACTGTAACATAAAAGCACTATACTATCAGGTGTGAACAGAACACCTGTTTACTATCAATTATCGGTAACATAACATACACTTTTGCCAAACTCTATTCCTTCATGACCAATGCCCAAACCCCCTTCATCAATGATCAAAACTAAAAGGATGCTGAATGCTGCACTTACTGACCTTGGCAAACAGGTGCAAAACATAAGGAGTGTATAAACAGCAACAAAAATAGTTTAGTCCACATAGGAAGACGGCAGTAGAAATATTCTGATCAGAACAGTGAAAACACACTAATACAAATAGTTTAGTCGAAGAATTGAACATACAGCAGCAGAAATATTTCTGTCAGAACTGAAAACGTACCAGTACAGATACATCAGTCAAAATGTCCAGGAAAAAAGAAAGGAGTACAAATATGTTAGTCAGAAAAGAGAAAACAGACCTGTTATAGCTGTACAACAATGGCATGGCTTTACAAATACTTTCTGGGTTTTTTCCCCACACTGCCTGCAGCATGACAGAGCTAGCTATGATAACAGAAATAAATGCCTGTTCCAATGCTGGTCTCAATTTTCTAAGCTCCCCACATGCTTTATTTTTTTTAAGGACACACTGCAATATAAAACCTTCTCAAGGACCTCTCAGATGGCCTTGTTCCTTTATATCACTGGGGATACATGTACAGTTTCCAAGTCTTTTCACAATATGTCACACTTACAACTGAGGACATTACAATCAAAGCACAACTCAATATATTTTACCCAGAATATACTTATACATCTTAGCACAAAGACAAATTTAATGGACAAAAACAAGTACATGTAACAGCCTGCCTTTAGGGTACAGACCCAAAGGTATCAGGATGTTTTTGCATAAATGGCAAAGCTACGTCGTTGTAATCTTGCTCCATAAGCAGCAGATCGCGATCCACCGCCTCGACAATGCCTGTACCCCTAAGATGGTTGATGCGCTCTTCACTGCAAGGCAAGAGAAAAGGTTTTTTTTTTAAATGTCACATCCGTTTCTTCAATACTTACCACATCCCATGACCAGTAAGATTTTATCACAACTATCTGACAACTGCATAGGATGTTCTCTCTTGTGAAGAAATGCTGATAGTGAAGGGTCAGATTTTCACTCACACAAGAGGTGAGCTACCTTCTGACACACAAGAGGTGAGCTACCTTCTGACACACAAGAGGTGAGCTACCTTCTGACACACAAGAGGTGAGCTACCTTCTGACACACAAGTGGGCTACCTTCTGACAGACAAGATGTGAGCTACCTTCTGACACACACGAGGTGAGCTACCTTCTGACACACACGAGGTGAGCTACCTTCTGAAGGCAGAAGCTGGGTTTTTGCAAGCATGAGAAGGCCACAGGGATCAAAGACAGACTATACATCCATTAATGGCCGCATGCAAGGCCAGGGCAACTTGTTTATGAGTCGGTAGCAAGTGTGCTTGTGCAATCCAGTTTAACTCAATGGAATCGTGCGTCCTACAATGCGCGACGTCGCTGAAATTGCAAAGGTTGGGGCGATTTTTACTGAGAAAAATTGTAAAAAAAATACTATTAAAGTTAAAAGTATCATTTAAACGTTGTTAGAAAGATAAATTTAAGTAAAATAAGATTCTTCCTACCCGAAATCCGTCCGTGTGTGGAAGACTATGTTGAATTACATAACCAAAGTGATGTAAACACAGTCTTGAAACAGTTCCACTCAGTGCACTCACTGGACCACTGACACGAAACACTCGCCTATTACAGCCGTTTGCAGCACTTGTAATCCATAATACGTTGTGGAAATTATCCATAAATGTCAGGAGTTTATCCAGGATGCAAGGCATCAACAAGCACACAAAGAAACAGTTGTAATCCAGCGCTTGTCTGGTGGAGAAACGCCGAAGTCTACTATGGCGGCCGGCCTTTGTCTCATGACAGCTGGGGCGAAACTGGCGGTACAGATTTAAAAATGTGGTCTACTTTATGGTCTAAGGGAGGAAACTCGAAAGAAAAATGATTCTACTATTGGAAATGCCAGTTACTTCCCTTGTCCATGAATCTCTTTTGATGTAAAAATTCGTTAAAAAAGCATGTGAGCCCTCTGACCTCTACGCTATGAACAGTAGCTAACTTCTAACGGAGCATACCGCCACCCCGATGCCAGTGTGTTAATACAGTGCCTGACTGACTGCAAGAGGCATGTGTAAAACTAGCTAATCACACAGCGTTGTCTGTAGCTAATCACACAATGTTTGTAAATGTGCATAGCTAATCAGATATTGTTGTCTGTAGCTAATCACACAATGTTTGTAAATGTGCATTGCTAATCAGATATTGTTGTCTGTAGCTAATCACACAATGATGTGGCTGCAGACGCCCTTAGGATGTGCCACGAAAATAAGACCAGGGAAGTTTCCTCCTGTTAGACAAAAACTGCTTCTGCCAGGAGAGAAGCGTCACATACACTAGGTGAACAGTTGTGGTAAAAGCTCACTGGTGATGGGGTCTGGTAATGGAGAGAAACGTCACATACACTAGGTGAACAGTTGTGGTTAAAGCTCACTG
>SMGT01008224.1:502875-513273 GCA_004794575.1 Lanistes nyassanus | reverse complement strand
CATCACGCAGAGAATAAAAAATACACAATGAAACACCGGTTTATTTCACGCAGAGAATAAACAATACACAATGAAACACCGTATTTTCTCATCACGCAGAGAATAAAAAATACACAATGAAACACCGGTTTATTTCACGCAGAGAATAAACAATACACAATGAAACACCGGATTTTCTCGTCACGCAGAGAATAAAAAATACACAATGAAACACCGGTTTATTTCACGCAGAGAATAAACAATACACAATGAAACACCGTATTTTCCCTTCACGCAGAGAATAAAAAATACACAATGAAACACCGGATTTTCTGTTTTGTATTTCAACTGAAAAATGGCGAGATGGGTTTAATTTAATTTTGTACAGACCATGCTCTATTTAAAAACAAAATGGAAGACGACGTGGGGTGTCCGTCGCTTCTTTTGCCTGTCGGATGGCAGCCACACCAGGTGGGCAGCTTGTGGACACCAGGTGTAAACGGCTAACGAAGGTCTGGGAATGAATTATCACAGTTTACGTCTGGTTCTGCCTCTCGTCACCTCGTCAAACACAAGATAATCTTTTATTGTCGGTACAATTGGCTGCCGCTGAAACTATTAATTGTCGCTGCTAGATTTTAGCGGCTGTTAAATGAATAACGACAAGGAATGCATTTGACATGTGTAACAGGGTCGAGCGGTAGCGGGTCCTGTTACTTTCTTAAGTGGAAATGGCTCTATCACCCTTCCACTCTGGACACAGCAACAAGTCGTCTTCACAGCTCCATGTAAACTTTTATTCTGCCTCACGTCACTGTGAGAGCCCAGCAACTAAAGGACGAGCGACTGACTCGAAGCTCGCACTCTGAATGCACTACTCCAATCAACTCTGACTGAACTGGTCGCGTCTCGCTCTTGTTACCCACGCTCCCCGCACATTGTCGCTGACCTTTTGCCCTCGCCTCCCGCTGACCCTCGGCCCTGACCACCTTATGACTCTAAGTTGCCCTACCCTTCACTGGGGAAGCCTGGTCGCACCTAGATTACGTCAAAGGGTTACGGTGGCCTCGGACAGTGAGTCCTTGGCCCTTCCCTGCACAGATACCCTTTGTTTCCCACTCTTGAGTAACAGACGACCAGTAAGGTGCATGATGCTACTATCCACGCCATGCCGGCTATGAAGAGTTCAGGGGTCGACAGGCTGGGCGCCCGGGGGTTACATAATCACCACCCGGCTACACATGGTTAAGTGTAGATTTTACAAATACGCAAAGAAAAGAGCACTGGATTTAGAGAGTTGTTGTACTGTCATCTTTGTACCTAATGCAAAGGCGCCGTGTAAAATCTACAATTGAACTTGACGCAAAGTGTCGTTCACTCGAGAAACAAGACTGTCTCGAAACCTGGTGATGCTTGTGTCAGTGATCCACGGAGGACTGCAGTTTGGCCAGACATGTGGACAGTGGCGGTAATGGTGGATGACAGCTTCCTCTGGGCTCACCTGCATCCTATCAAAACCAGAAATTTGTGTCCGTCGTTCAAGCTTAGATTAATTTCAGTGAGCAATTTCAGGAGACAAAAACAATGCTTTTTTACACATTCTAGATTTTGACCCCTCCCCGTGCACACTTTGGCGCTACAGTGTGAAATGTTCACTTTATAATCTGCTTAGCAAGCATTCGAGTGGACAGAGACAGCCCTAACCCTAACCGAGATAATTTATTTGGCAGTGACCTAGACAACATTATTACTTGTGTAAAGAGCATTATTCTCACAGTGATTGTAGGACTTTTTTTCCCTTTCAGATCATTTGCTTTACTGTAGATGAGGATGAAGAGTCACTATTTTAATGATTGCACCACTACCCCTGTGTGTGTTTGCATGCGTGGTGCCACAAATAACCCTGTGTTTAACGAGGAATACTGGAGTAGTATAACGAGTACTATTCAGGAGCAGAAGAGACCTTGACCTTGACCGACCGACCTTGCCTTTGACGTGAAAGGTAGGGGATTGGCCAATGGGAGGAAATCGCATTGGCCAACCCCCCACCTTTCAGGTCACCCCACCCAAGGTCACTAGCTCACGAAATAGGTCAAGGTCACACGTGGGAGTATAGTGCGCCTTTGTTTTTAGACTAGGTCAAAAGTACACGTGAGAGTAAAGCGCGCGCTGACCTCGTGTTTATTTAAACGAAATAGGTCAAGGTCATACCTGCAGGTCTGCTCTTATAGGATGTAGGCGGCCCTCCGGAGTGGGTGGGGGGGTGGGGTGAAAGAGCTGGGAATGTGTGGGAATGTGGGTACACTGCTCAGCGCTAGGTCCATCTTTTTATTATGTAGGCCTACATGCTCAAAGCGGAGTTCTGTCTGATTACATGTCAGGCAGTTTCTGTTAGCCACTGATTCTCTAGCACCAGTTGATGCCGCCACCCAAACGCATAGAGGTAATATCTGATAGATTATTTACCACCATGCTTGTCTCAGGGACCATGTAACTGAGATCTATAGTTCGTGGGAAACTGTGCCGAATAGAAATTATCGTTCATTAGTTTGCTTATTTTCTTTTTGATTTAAAAAGAAATCAAACAGGAAACGTTAACTTAGTGATTGCTACTCACGTTGTAAAGCCAAAGAACGGGACGATTTGATGTGTGGTGCCCTGGCTTGCTCTGGACGGCATGTAGGCATACTTCTGACATTCCCAGCGCGCAGGCGTGCTTTTCAGAAAGCGCAGCACGTGCAGGGGAGCGTCTTTATCTGCAGCTCCGAACTCATCTATAAAGAACTGGACGTGGAAGTACACACCGGCCAGCTCTTTTCTTGGGCCAAATACCTCCTGCACAACAAATCAGGACAAGCTGCAGGTTGTTCAGCAGTCTACATATTATATTCTTGTGCTGCCCCTTAATTACGGTAACAATATATGTAACATTTATTAATGTGTATTGATGGCAGATGTTTTCTCTTTAGAGAACAAATAGATTTACTCCAGAGATGTATCCGCATACACTGAAAAAGCAATAAGTGTAAGGAGCCACCAGTTCGGGGTCCTTTATAGCCCGCCGGCTTGTCACTCTCCGCCGTTTGGGTACATCAAGTATGCAGTGAGTGGGCAGAAGATGGGAAAAGATCAAGCATCAAAGGTGCTAGGCTTAGAGGAACGCGGAGACAAAGGGGACTGGATGATGGTTCAAAGCTCTGTTGCGTTGGACAGGTAGGCCGAAATGCAGTAACGGAGAATTTGTAGCAGAAAATATCAAGTTACGATTTTTTGAATATTTTTTTCAGCTTCTGAATTCCTGCTGACAAGCTAACTACTTTTTGCGTGCCCTCCTGGAAACCTGTGTTTGTCCGTATGTATACCTTTCTCTTGGTCCACCTGTCCTTTGCAGACAGCCTCGATGGTCTAGCGGGTTAGGGTTAGTTTCCGAGCCAGGAGGTTCGCATCCCGGCCGAGTCATACCTAAGACTTAAAAATTGTCAATCTACTAGCTGCCCTGCCAGACGCCTGGCACTATGGGGAACAGTACTAGGACTGGTTGGCCCGGTGTTAGTATAATGTGACTGGGTGGGACTGAGGCCCGTGTTGTGACAGCAGTCCTACGTGTGGCAGCACGTAAACTTTGTCAAAGCAACACCGTCCTGCACCTCGTTGGCGACGGGCATTGAGCAGCCACTAGCCAAACCAGCCCAAACCAGTCCTGAGTGAAACAAGAGGACAGTATTTTTCAGAAGGGAACATAAGGAGGCTTATCAAACCTGAAAAAATGGTTTCAGTGATGCAGCTTTTCTGGGCACGACGATTTCATCCATATCAATACCCATGACGTAATCATAGCCTGCAAGTCGCAGACGACACTCCAGGATAGGGAGGTCTTCGTCCTGGTTCAGCTGGTAGAGGACTCGTGTTTCGTCGCTAAACCCTCGTCCCCAAGGACGGCCTGATAAGAAATCAACATCGTTAGGGTCGTTATTGTCATCTAAAGAAACAACACAAAATTAATGTTTATCTTTCCTATTCTCGAGTAAAATAAATTCCTGTTAGCATGAAAAGTTATTATCAGCACCGAAAAACAACTTGATTTATTATTTTTTAGTATTATATTTTGCATTTAATTTTGTTTTTAAATTTTGTATATAAAATTTGAAAAAAAACATTTCAGCCCCAGACATGACTATGACGTCCATACGTGACATGATGCATTAATGCATGTACATGTGACACTATCATACATCCACACGTGTCAGATTGAAACAATACAATAGATCCACAGGATACGTTAATACCTATACAGGTGACACTACATGCCTGCAAAACCAATTTGCTGGGAAAACATAGGAGCATCAGAATGTCAACGTCCCATTATCGAGATATAGTGTGTATCTGGGGGCTGCACCCGCGAGTTCATCGATTGTCTGTGGACTCCAGGCAGCGTACACACGGCTAACTGTTCAATGTCACTGTAGCACAAACTAACAGAGGAATGTCACGTGCTAATACAACTAACAAAAGACAATAAAACAAGAAAATTAGTTAATTAGCCTTATTCACAACTACATAAATCCCAAACCCGAATACATCAATAACCTAATAAAATAAATAAAATAGCCCAAAAAACAACAAATAAAAAATAATAAAAAGACACCACAAAGTCATAACCAACCTAAAGAAAAAGAGAGAATCAAATCAAACTTACAAGAGCAAAACGACAAAAGAAATTTAAATCAAAAGAAAATTCAGCGAGTCAACGAAGAAAAAGAAACCATGAGCAAATACGATGTCACACACACACACACACACACACACACACACACACGCACGCACGCACACACACGCGCGCGCGCACACACACACACGCACGACCACGCACGCACGCACACACACACGCGCACGCACACACACACACACAAATAGCGCGAAGTTCATGGTGATCCATGAATAAAAAGAAAAGTTCAATCACCAAGTGCATTGTTCAAACTACTCCACATAGCGCCAAATATATACAGAAAATATACATAGCTGACGGCGAAAAAAATAGCAAGGGCAAATATATCCCATTATCCATGGATTTCACCGGGAGTAGAGCAGCCGGTCTCTCCCACAAATCGCCCCAGCGCCGGATACACGCGACTAGCGGTGCAGGGTCCCAACATAGTCATGGGAATGTCCACACTGGTGTCGTTGTTTGGAGGCGCCACACAATTCAGGAACACTGTGCGGCTGGTGGAAATCATAGCGTCCTGACTGGGCAGGAACCTCAGGTTGTGGGGGTGGCGTGGCCAATGTAAATATTGCCAGCCAACGAACAGGGATACGGGTCAGACATCCAGACTAACTTTAGCAAAAGGAAAAGGAGGAATATCCATGTCTTGTAGAGGAGGTTTGTTTTTACGCAGTGAACGGCTTTGACAAGGAACGCAAGACTCAACGTATTGAATGATTTCGCTATGCATGTCGGGCCAGTAATATTTTTGCATGAGGGTGCGATGGGTCTTTGAAACACCCATATGACCGTTGTCATCATGATACTGTTTGACGAGGAATGGTTTGAAGTGAGGTGGGACGTACAGTCTAATCCACGGATCATCATCTGGATAAGAAATGAAGTGTAACCCCTTGTCTATTATGACGTGCCTCTTCCTAACAGTTGGCCATTTCTCTGGGTCTTTAAGTTTCTCCAATATCTCCAGAATGGCTGTGTCTTTCATCTGTTCTGTGTGAATGTCAACATCCTGAACGGTTAAGTCGGAAGTGCTTGGAACAACAGGAGTGCTGCAAAGCGTGCGTTGTGTACAAAGTGATCTAATTTCTGTAACGCATAGTAGATAGCGTAGGCTTCTTTTTCAATAGTAGAACACCGACACTGTGTGTCGCTCAACTTGTGAGACAGGAAGTACAAGGGTCGCTCTTCTTGTGTTCCATCCTCTACCTCGACAACCTGAGTCTGGCAGGCGCCAATCCAAGTGTTACTGGCATCAGTATAGACAACGTAGGGTCTGCTAGTGTCTGGATAAGCTAACAGAGGGACGACAGAGAAGCTGTCTTTGAGAAACAGAAAAGCCTCCTCGAATTTTTCAGACCAAAGAAATCTGGCAAACCTTTTGTGAGAACAGTAAGACGATCAGCAATCTGGGAAAAATTGGGGATGAAGCGTCTGTAGTAACTACACAGACCAATGACCAAAACCCAGGTATTCCGTCTCAGACTGAACAAATTTGCAATTTTCCATGTTGATCTTTAGATTTTTTTCCTGAAGACGCTCGAAAACAGCTTGGATGTGTTGAAAGTGTTCTTCAAGAGTGGCCGAGAAAATAAGAATATCATCAACATAGGCAATGGCGAATGTGTCCAAACCACCTAAAACAGTGTTCATTAGCTCCATAAATATGCCAGGGGCATTCTGTAAGCCGAAAGGGAGCACAGTGATTTGAAAGAGACCCCTATGACAAGCAAAGGCTGTTTTCTCCCCGTCTTGTTCCTCGGCAGCTACCTGCCAGTACCCTGACTTGAGATCCAGTGTGGTGAAATACTTAGCTGAACCCAGCAAAGCCAGGATGTCATCGATGAGGGGTTAGGGATAAGACAGAGGTGTTGTGATCTGATTAAGTCTACGGAAATCAACGCAGAATCGCTTAGACGAGTCTTTTTTTTTTTTCAACCAACACCACCGGGAAAGACCGGGGGGGGGGGGGAGGGAGGAACGTTCGGTAACTCCACCCTTGAGCATATCGTCAACGGCTTTGTCAATAGTTGGACGGTTACTGACAGGGATGCGGCAGGATCGCAGCTTGATGTGGGGTGGGGGGTGCTCCTCGGGCACCTGCAGCTTAGTCCGCCAGGACCCGTCCTCAGTGGTCTGTTTGTCTGTCACCCCTATCTGCACTCAGCCGGGCAACTTCTGCAGTCTCCAACCTAGTAACCCTGCGTGCTACACAACCGCGTTTCAATCTGAAAGTTATTCACGTTCACGTCCATTCCAAAAGGAGGGAGTGACTTTGCATTGATTCATCCAGTCAAGACCTAAGATAATGTTTCGGCTTATGCCCTACTTCTGATCTATGAATGCTCCTAGTCCCACCGGCTTCACTATGGAACGAGGGAGCTAGTGTCCCTGCTGGGGGCGGGGCCAGGTACGTTGACCCCGCCCGTCTCCCCATGTACGCCCTTCAACCAGCGATGGGAGTGTTACACTACACGAGGATGTCGATGTCGAATGGTCATCACTTAAGGACCAACTCATCGATCGTTTTGGAGAATCCCAGAACCCCCAGTTAGCGTTTTTACGGCTTCAAACGCAGAAGCAAAAGCGGGGAGAGTCCGTGTGTTGTTGTTGTTATTGTTTTGCAGAACGGCTCATTTCGTTGGTGGGGATACTTTTCCCCAGCAGTCCAACATCAATCACCCCCTCGCACAACAACATCTCATCCAACTCTTTGTCGATGGCCTTTCTGATGACCACCTTCGACTTACGGTACTGAGGAGCTGCCCCCACCCCCACTCCCCTCCATTGACTAGGGCTATTGAAGTGGCCGTAAGAGAACAAGATATGAATGATTCCATGGCCACGCGCCTTCGCCCTCACCCTCCTGCCCCGCTCCCCCACACGAGGACAGGCGGCATACCATGATGGACGTGGACCACGCCCGCTCTCCCCCACCTGTACGCGCTGCGGCCAACACGGGAATAGTTGGCGGGACCGTGCGCGTCCCCACTTTCAGCAGCCGCTTTCACCGCGCGGGCAGGCAGGCTGGCGTGAGAAGGGACGTGGCCGGCGCGACAGGGGTCACGTCCACGACTAACGATAATTTCTCAAGGTCCGTCAGCCACCGCCTCAAGTCACCCGCGTGGCCATGAAAGGCGACAGAGTCAATAATTCCCTCCAAACTGCCCCGCGTATCGGCGAGGAGGGAGTTTTGTGCTTGTCATCGGCACCACGAAGGGACATGTAGCATTGTCTGTCTTGATGCCACAGCACCGCACCGACATTCACCGCTGCTTTCTTTAACACTCAACGGACCCTTGTTCTTTGGCCATCAAAGTTTTATTCACCGACTGGTGTGAATCAGGGTGGCGGGCTGGTTTACAAACTCAGTGAATCTCCATGTCTCTCAGACTATCATACCTCATCCGTCCGTGTCCTTTTCTCCCTCTGGCCGTCCCAGGCCTACCAGGCGGAAAAACCAACAGAAAACCTCCCTCCTCCATTTCTATCTTTCTCCTTCTCTTTTCTAACCCCACTAGAGTTTATATATCAGTCTTAAATGTCTGCTGCTGACCTTTTCCAATCTGCACGTGTGGCTGTGGTGGGCAGCTGCATGCTTGGTGACCCTAGTGGGCGATGCATGGTTTGGAGTTATGGCTTTTTCTGTATATAGTTATTGAGTGCTGCGCGACTTAAAATAGTGTGTCTGACCTCTCAGTCATGTCTGGCCTGCTAAGTGTGAATTTCAGGCTCAGATCCATCTTGGATGGAATTTCCTCTTCTAAACTGTACTGTATGTCCCTCACTAACCTACCTGCTACCTACTGGCTGGCACACTTATTGTTACATGGTACTACTAGATTAACAGTAACTAGCACTTCACTGTACACCGTGCGTTCAAAGATAATTTTTTTCTTAGCACATGTTTCGGATAGTAGGATACATAACTTAAAGATGCTTAAATCAAATTTAGATTTGGGATCACAAGTTTAATGTGTCTTATATAGAGAGCAATATATTCCAAGAAATTTTAGAAAACATCTATCTCTTTTCAGATTTTTCCTATTTATGTCTCACATCAGATCATGCTTGAGCTGTCGTTTTTCAATGGAGTGATTGCAACTGCAGGAAAGCAATGGAGGGAAGAAAAAAATGTTAGTGAACACAAGGGCATAGGTACATGGTGAGTGAGTGAGAGAGAAAAATCATGTGTACACACTCGTATCTCTGTTCTTTGTACAAGTTCTACAATTAGTCACGTGACTGTACTACATCTAGGTTTTGACAAGTTTTCTCTTGCCTCGAAGCAGGTGATATTATGAGATCGAAATATAATTTTTAAGCTGAATGATGTAACGCGAATGTTTTTATCTGTTGGCAATGTTAAAACCGTCCGCTGATCTATGCAATGAACTTTAACGTTCAATTTACATGTATTCAAACGTCTACAGTTGTTGAGATTTTAGTACACACACACACACACATGACAGTGTCATATGT
This sequence comes from Lanistes nyassanus, assembly GCA_004794575.1. Taxonomy (NCBI): domain Eukaryota; kingdom Metazoa; phylum Mollusca; class Gastropoda; order Architaenioglossa; family Ampullariidae; genus Lanistes; species Lanistes nyassanus. The sequence goes on along the minus strand of SMGT01008224.1, from coordinate 504,092 downwards.
CAAGACATGAAATACATGTCACTGTAATACATCCAACATGACTTAATCATGTATGATGAGGTGGCGATAGTACATCCAAATATAACAGTGTATACAGACATGACGCCATAGTACATCGAGACATGACAGTCGTACATACACACGCTACTGTCAGGTGCCCGACACTAGGGAACCTAGCAGACATAGGATTTCCCCAAACCCTACCTAGAACACACGTGTGTTATACTGTTAAAGCACCGACATCTAAACTATACGCTTCTGTTCAATTTATCAAAGCATCGCGCGCGCGCACACACACACACGCGCGCGCGCGCACACGCACTCACACGCATAGCTACACATACGCGCCCACGCAATCACGCACCCACACATAATTCACCATCACCATAAAAGACAGAAAAAAGGAAAGACAACAAGAGATGAAATGTTCCTGAGATGTCAGGCTACAAAGTAAAGTGTGGAAATCATTTGAGTGGAAGAGTGATACAAAATGCGTATTGTCAAAACATACCTGGAAGTTTGTATGGGAACATAGACAGCAGACCTGTCTTCTGATAGTGCTGAAATACTTTGGTGACGTTGGAGCCATTTCCGAAATCCAGGATTTGGATTTTGTCCACTCCAAGAAGTTTCTGCATCTCAAACCATTCTACCAGCTTTAGAGGGTCCAGCAGACTGCCAAACGCCACTTTGCCGCAGATGGCAAGTCCGCCTGGAACCACTTCCGGTATGTGCACAGGGAGATAATGCTCGTCACCAGGCGGACATGAGGGGGCCGGGGTGAGCGTCACACGAGCGCTGGTCAGTTCTTGCGCAGCAAGAGGCACGTGACACTGGTACACCACAGCGAAGACTTCCCTCTTGTCGTTGACGTTTTGGGGATCGGAAAGCGAGTGCACAATAGGCGCTGGGCTGGAGATGACGTCATTTCCGTTATGCTTGAGGCAGCACGTGAGTGGAGGCACGTGCTTCTCCTGAAAGGCCGTGATGCGAATGTGGCTGCCCGTGGGCGGACGTTGTTGTAGAACCAGGGTGGCGGAGTACACATACACACGTTTGACGGGCTTGGGGTCATGGGGGTCAGCGGTTGTCCAGTCGGGAGAAAATTCCACCTGTTGATATGTATAACATCTATACATTCAAACTGTACACCTGTTGATATGTATAACATCTATACATTCAAACTGTACACCTGTTGATATGTATAACATCTATAC